>OU015473.1:12091436-12130566 GCA_907164805.1 Brachyptera putata | reverse complement strand
ACCACGGTCCTCGTGAACATATATCAAATTTAATTAGGGATAAAAACTATATAATTCTGAAATCTAGATTTCTCGTGTTAGGGATATTTATGGGATCAGAGGTAGCCTATATATTTTTTTCATATGAGAACCTTTCCCAATCTGCTAATAGCACCGCAACCCTTTGCTAAGGCTTGCCAACCGAGTGGGTTTAAAATTAGTTTTAGAAAAGGGTTTGTTGGATTGGGTTATTCAGGATGTTGTTGGCTGGTTATTTGGTTAGGTTACGTGGAGGGTTAGGTTATAGTCGGAATTGGGGGATTCCGGCTAATTTATGGTGTTTCCACACACAACAACGAAAACCTCACATTTGGTCGCCATAGTGTTCGTAAAAGAGTTCCCTATACTAACTATATAGGACCGGGCCCACTTCACGCCACTGTTCTCAATACTAATCTGCACGTGGGGACAGGCTGGAGATTGCACGTAGATCGCGCACGGTGGCTCGAACAGGCCTCTACCCTTGCGATTACATAGTCATCAACCATGCCTTCCTCGACAACAAACCAATACCAGCGTGATGGCCATCAACTGCATGCGAAATTTCGTAACGGGCTCTCTACCTCTTGATTACAAGTCAGGTCACCCTGGCCTTACCTCGTAAACAAGAGACAAACCAGTCCCAAGCCAATCCATGCAGTCGTCAGTCTCAACATAGCTCCTACCCCTGCTGGATTAGCATAATGTCAGATACACATCCATGCGCCTTTACCTCGCTACAAACAAGAGCACAGCACCCAGTCGTCGCAATGGCAATCCAACTGCAGTTCGTCGATAACTCTCGGTAACATGGCTCTCTACCCTCTGCTGGATTAGCATATGTCAGATACACATCCGTGCACCTTTACCACGCTACAAACAAGAGCACAATACCCAGTCGTCGCAATGGCCAATCCATCGCAGTCGTCGAGTCTCGAACATGGCTCTCTACCCTCTGCTGGATTAGCATAATGTCAGATACACATCCAGCCTTTACCACGCTACGAACAAGAGCACAATACCCAGTCGTCGCAATGGCCAATCCAACTGCAGTCGTCGATAACTCTCGGTAACATGGCTCTCTACCCTCTGCTGGATTAGCATAATGTCAGATACACATCCATGCACCTTTACCAAGCTACAAACAAGAGCACAGTACCCAGTCGTCGCAATGGCCAATCCAATTGCAGTCGTCGTGGCTCGAACATGGCTCTCTACCCTCTGCTGGATTAGCATAATGTCAGATACACATCCAGCCTTTACCTCGCTACAAACAAGAGCACAGTACCCAGTCGTCGCAATGGCCAATCCAATTGCAATCGTCGATAACTGAATAGTTTACACCTTCAACACGCTACAAACAAGAGCACAGTACCCAGTCGTCGCAATGGCCAATCCAATCGCAGTCGTCGTGGCTCGAACATGGCTCTCTACCCTCTGCTGGATTAGCATAATGTCAGATACACATCCATGCGCCTATACCACGCTACAAACAAGAGCACAGTACCCAGTCGTCGCAATGGCCAATCCAATCGCGCTCGTCGATAACTGAATAGTTTACACTTTTACCTCGCTACAA
Organism: Brachyptera putata; assembly: GCA_907164805.1. Lineage (NCBI taxonomy): Eukaryota > Metazoa > Arthropoda > Insecta > Plecoptera > Taeniopterygidae > Brachyptera > Brachyptera putata. Next base: position 12,128,969 of record OU015473.1, on the reverse strand, counting down.
ACAAGAGCACAGTACATAAGGACGATTCCAGTCGTCGCAATGGCCAATCCATTCGCAGTCGTCGATAACTGAATAGTTTACACCTTTACCTCGCTACAAACAAGAGCACAGTACATGAGGACGATTCCAGTCGTCGCAATGGCCAATCCAATTGCAGTCGTCGATAACTGAATAGTTTACACCTTTACCTCGCTACAAACAAGAGCACAGTACCCAGTCGTCGCAATGGCCAATCCAATCGCGCTCGTCGATAACTGAATAGTTTACACCTTTACCTCGCTACAAACAAGAGCACAGTACATGAGGACGATTCCAGTCGTCGCAATGGCCAATCCAATCGCAGTCGTCGATAACTGAATAGTTTACACCTTCAACACGCTACAAACAAGAGCACAGTACATAAGGACGATTCCAGTCGTCACAATGGCCAATCCAATTGCAATCGTCGATAACTGAATAGTTTACACCTTTACCACGCTACAAACAAAATCGCAGTACATAAGGACGATTCCAGTCGTCGCAATGGCCAATCCAATTGCAATCGTCGATAACTGAATAGTTTACACCTTCAACACGCTACAAACAAAAGCACAGTACACAAGGACGATTCCAGTCGTCACAATGGCCAATCCAATCGCGCTCGTCGATAACTGAATAGTTTACACTTTTACCTCGCTACAAACAAAAGCACAGTACATAAGGACGATTCCAGTCGTCGCAATGGCCAATCCAACTCTCGGTAACATAAATTCTACCCTCGGCCAGATTAGCATGAAGCGCAGATACACACACACCTATAGGCTCTTGCTACGTCTACGAATTGTTCTCAAAACTATAAGTAATTTACCTCCCTCTGTAGCTCAGTCAGCTAAGGCACCGCTTTAGAACTGAAGTCACCGTTGGGCGTGGGTTCGAATCCCGCATAAGGCATGGGTTTTTGTAAAACGTCCTTTCACCTATCATCACTTCATAGTTTCATTATCACCCGCTCATTCGTACCCCAATCAATAAGTCATTTTTATAACACATGTATAGAAAACTTAGGGTTGCCGTTTAATTTCCCAATGTTTGAAAACCTTATATGTTTTATCGAAATAATAATTGAATATATTCCATTGAAAAATCGAATTCGCTCGAATTATTTTAAATAACTGCCATACGAAATGACCAAGTGAAAATCACCACAAAATGAATGAAATAATATGCTCACTTCTATAAAAACATACTCTAGTAGAGTTGAAGCTCCATCATCACAATCATCGTAATCCGATTAAAAACGACGATAATTCGGAAACATAAACTCAGTACAGATCGGACGATTCCAGTCGTCACAATGGCCAATCCAATCGACGTTTTTTTTTTTGAAAACAACGTAAATGTAGAAAACGAACGAAGATTTAAACTGAGCTGTTTTCCGTTCGTTGTTAATTGAGAACCAATCACGAGACGGCATTTATTGTCTTCTTTCTGTACAAAGACATCCCTCTTCTTCCCCTTCTTCCCTCCTCTCTTCCACATCCGTCACTTCCGGAAATAATTCTCCTGAAGGAATGAGGTGGCGAGGGGGGGGGGGGGATCTTAAACTCGCTGTCTTCCCGTTCGCCAGAACAATCGAGATTACCGTATATAGGCATTTGAATATTGTACTCTAATATTTTACTTTTATTCTTTAATAATTTAGCTCACTATAGCTCTAGATTCATAAGTTCTAGCATTATCGTATTCCTACTACTCTCTTAGTCAATATTATTTTTGCAATATCTATTACTCAATATATTTTAAGGTTTGGGTGGAAGACCACTATCAAAAGTGAACCCCGCCTACTTTGTACAATTATTCTATATATGCTTTATTATATTATATTTTATATCATAATGTTATTATATCATACAAAGATTGAACAAATAAAGACTTACAATTACAATATATTTTCATTTGTAAAGAAATCAGTCATTGGAAATTGATTGAGCTATGGTCGACCATTCTGATGAGTGTTTTTCGTGGTTTCCCTCTGTCATTCAGGTCAATACTGGGATACTTCCTGAACAACGGGCCACGACCGACTCATTCGTTCTATCCAAAAACACATGGTAAAATTACCTCTCATATCATCATTTACCGACGCCAATAGATTGTACTCCAGTTGCCTTTCAAGAGTCCATGGGAGTTGATTTACCGAAATATCAGTTTTTTGGTGATAACTTTTGAACGGTATGAGATATCGAAATTCTGAAAACAGGGAAACAGATATTTTTAATACCTTCAAGATGGTGTAAGTAATAACCATTAATCTCATAACGTCCAATTGTCAGACGTATACGGTTAATTTTTTTGCTTTTTCAAGAGTATACGTCTGACAATCAGGCGATTTGAGATAAATAGATATTACTCACACCGTCTTAAGGGTATCCAAAATATCTGTGTTTGCTCGTTTTCAGAATGTCTATATCTCATACCATTCAAAAGTTATCACCAAAACACCAATATTCCGCTAAATCGACTCCCATGGACTCTGCTTAGTCAGCTGAGGCACGCGTCAGACACAGAAGTCACCGTTGGGCGTGGGTTCGAGTCCCGCATAAGGCATGTGTTTTTGTAATCGTCCTTTCACTTATCATCTGTTCATATTTTCATTGTTCACTCATTCGTACCCTCGTATAACCTAGCTGTTGGTGGAGTCGTTAAGCAAACAATAATCATCATCACCCATGGACTCTTCAGACTGCTCTAAGAGAAATGTTATTACTGGTTGTCACTAGTGTGAATCATGCAACGCGCTTTAGTCACGTGACCTAACTTTACTTTCTTGTTGCTAGTCTCGGATGGCTGTAGAGTGTGACGTAGCATTTAGTAACCAGCAGGCCTTAACCTGCCGTTAAACCGTTATACAGTGCTGACCTACTGAGGGTTAACTTAACGAGAGGTTGTTAATCAAATGGGCGTGGGGGGGGGGGGGATATGAATTATCGTGGTTCAGAAACAAAATTCAGGAAGAAATGAAGGAAATATAATTACAATTACCTGTGTTCACCATTGGAAACATTGATCAGGATTTACCGAGGGGTTAACAACTCCTGAAATCAGGTGTACACTTGCCATGCAATCCCATTGAAATCACTTGAAATCCCCTTGAAATCCGTATGAAATCACTTGAAATCCCCTGAAATCTCTTGAAATCTCTGAAATCACCTGAAATCCGGTGTACACTTGCCATGAAATGCCATTGAAATCCCTGAAATCACCTGAAATCATCTGAAATCACCTGGAATCACTGAAATCACTTGAAATCCCTGAAATCCCTGAAATCACCTGAAATCAGGTGTACACCAAATTTGCGAGTTGTAAACCCCTCGGGATTTATTTACAGTGGACCTTTTAATTTGTTTAAATTTTATTCTAATGCTTTTTGTTAATTTTATATTGGGTTTAACGACGCACTGTAATGATAGCGAAGATCTAATGACGTCGGATGGATGATTAATGAGATGATGGGATGATGAGATGAAGGTTCTTGGGTAATGGGAAGGATAGTGGGGAGGAAGCGGTCATGGCCGACTTATTGTAGGAACCATCCCGGCATGAGCCTAGACTACAGAGGGAAACCATGAAAAACCACTGTAAAGATGGTCGGCGGCTGGGATCGAACTGGGTTCGAAAACCCCTCGCCACCCAGATCACATGAAGCGAGCGTGTTAACCACTGCGCTACATGTGCCGGTTATTCTAATGCTGTTTAACAGCCCCACCAACAGCTAGGTTAGACGGGGGTACGAATGAACGGGTTATTATGGAGCGATGAAGTTATGTGAAAGGACGTTCACAAAAAGCCATGCCTTATGCGGGACTCGAACCCACACCCGACCTGACTTCAGTTTCAACCACTATTTACAATAGTTGACTGAGCCAAGGCGGCGGCTAGTGGATCTCATTGAAAAAAAGAACAATTTGAAGATCAATGTCTGAAATCCCTAAAACAACGACAGAGAAAATGTACACAATTTCAACTAGTTTTACAAGAAAATGTTCGAACAATATTTCATAAATGTAAATTAATTCTGAGAAAATATAATTTCATGGAAAGGGTATGAAATGAAAAACCGAATTTTTCATTTGAAAAATGCAGTTGATAAAAACGAGTTAAGAGAAAACACAATATTAGGCAATTTTTTTTCTGCATTAATCATGAAGAAAACCGAAACCAATTATTTTACAATCTACAAATTACAATTGCAAATTATAAATATTTCGCTCTGCGTTCTAATTATTCATTGATGTATTGCTAAACATATTCAAATCAGTCAACTAATATTTAAAACATTTCGTAGAAACTAATCGTTTCTATTTTCTAAAACGTACAAATGTTTATTCTCGTGTGTTTGAATGTTATATTGTTGAAGGCGTTTGCACACGTTCCTCAACTAAACGTTAAACGGACAGACAGACAGACAGACGGGCAGACAGACAGGCAGACAGACGGACAGTCAGAGGTTACTTTACCGACTCGAAGTACGGTACTAAAGTTCAACTAGATATAAAATATGCTAATTTAATACGCGAATAATTTTTAGAAATTGGCTTATAACGGATTTGCATAATTTTATGCTCAATTTACCTTGATTAAAATGTGAGATTATCAATCTCGTGTTATCACGTCCCCCCAATCCCCTCCCCACACCTCACCCCCACCCCTTACCACCCCCAGCTACGAATGAGAATCGTTACAGCAAATACTTGAGGCACTCTTGACTTTCGCTTGGGAGATGAGTTTAGTTTTATTGTATTAAAAAAAAAATCTCATAACTTTATTGCCCAGGCCTCCCTCCGTAGCTCAGTTAACTAAGGCACCGAGTCAGAAACTGAAGACACCTTGAGGCGTGGGTTCGAGTCCCGTATAAGACATGGGCTTTTGTAAACTACCTTTCAATTATCACCTGCTCATTCGTACCCCCGTATAGCACCAAATTACATCAATTGCTGAAAATTGGCGCGCGCTTTATTTTCTGACTTTTCACTATAGTTCCACATGTGAACACTATACCAGCGCACCTGAAACTTTTTCTGGCGAATTTTGATCTTTTTATCACACATTTAATAGTTCCAAATGACTTCTCGAACCCTTTCGAAATTCAACGTTTTTGCCCAAAAATTGACATAAATTCAAGCAAGTTCAAAATCGTTTGGGCTAAAGTGTTTCTCGACTTTACGATAAACGTAGTCATATAGTGCCTTGAAGTTGAATCCCATAAAAAGTTGTATTTTTGTTGATGTTCGATTTGATCAAAAGTCGCGAAAACGATATCGTCAAAGCCTCCCGGTGGCTGAGTCAATTATCGCTAGCGGTAGTAACTGAAGTCACCGTTGGGCGTGAGTTCGAGTCCCGCATAAGGCATGAGTTTTTGTAAACGTCCTTTCACCTATCATCACTTTATCGTTTCATTATCACCTGCTCATTCGTACCCCCGTATAACCTAGCTGTTGGTGGGGTCGTTAAGCCGCATTATGTATACTAGGAAAACGCCATAAATGCGTTGTTAGACGAGCGGATAGTAATAGTATGGGTAAAAATGGGTAAAAACTGCTTCGAGTGGTACCAATTTAGCACATTTTATGTTTTTTCTTCAAAATGGCTGACCCGATCAAGCTTAAATTTTTTAGACACGTGTACCAAAATGTAATTCAACTTCACGCGAATTTTCATTTTTTTGGGAAAATAAAAATATTTTCTTTTTTTTTCCGCCATGTTATTCTAATGGGTATTTTTGAAATTTCTAAAATTCATAAAAAAAAAAGAGTTACGCCCGATAATGCCACAAAACTAACAGATCTAAGTTAGATGAGGAACCATAATGAAAAAAAAAATCGAAGTTGATAGCTGCAGCCGTTTGACCTGTGGAGAACCGAAAAAACAAAAAAAACAACGAACAACAATTTTTTTCAGTTTGTCAAATTGAATCCTCGCTAAAGCTCGTCTAATAATAATAAAAAAAAAAAATATCGTCAAAATGTATACATTCCACACGAGCCACCGTTGCCATGACAACCACATAACATCACGTGATCGAATGCAAGCGCCGGATGCAGAACGAGTGATGTGCGCCCGCGGCCGATAAAGCAGCTCACCTACCTGTTTTATAGCCGACCTAGCGCATGCGCTGACAACACTTGGGTGAAATAACCGTTAGTGTCGTCCTGGGATTGGATTAATTAGACTGTTGTATACACATTCCATCAACCCCCCCCCCCCACCCACCCCGCGTGATCAGTTCATCCAGACAGCAATGTGATGAACCTGACCTGGACCCTTACCTAATAAACCGCTTTGAGTATCATGCTAGGTCCAGAGCTCCAATAGGCTAGGACTTTGATGGGTTAATGTTTACTAAAAAGCTACCAACAATGACAATATATTGTGGAACAAAGTCACGGTCTCTTGGACTGCAATAATTCATCACATTTCTCAGCCCACCGCAAGATCAGGGCTGGGATTTTGTGCTGACAACAATGGAAATACACAGAGACTAGGTACCAATTTAGCACATATTATGTTTTTTCTTCAAAATGGCTGACCCGATCAAGCTGAAATTTTTAGAAATGTGTATCAAAATGTAATTCAACTTCACGCAATTTTTTTTTCCGCTGTGTTATTCTAATGGGTATTTTTGAAATTTATAAGATTTATAAAAAAAAAAGTTACCACCCAATAATGCCACAAAACTATAGAAATCTAAGTTAGATGAGGAACCATGTTGAAAAAAAGTTTGGAGTTGATAGCTGTAGCCGTTTGACCTGTGGAGAACCGAAAAAAAACATGAAAAAAAAAAACATAAAAACGAACACCAATTTTTTTTCAGTATGTCAAATTGAATCCTTGCTAAAGCTCGTCTAAATAATATAGAAGGCCTTGCTTGGAAGCTATCTGTAAAGGTCCAATATGGCCACCGAGATCGGAACGAGCATATGTCGCTAGTCGGCCGAGCGATTAACGTATCTCGGTAAGTAATATATAGGCCTATCTATGTTCTAAACAAGGTCTTCTATATAATTACTAATATTCATCTCCAATATGGCGTCAACTGCCCGGTTTGCAAGGCGGTGTGAAGTTAGTGCCAAGACACAAATATATACTGCTTAACGTTGAGTAACGTATCTCTGAAAGGCAATATATATTCTATGCTCCGATCACCGGATATGACACAGGCTCACGGCCTACTAGATTCAGATGTCACAAGGGAGGGTTGCTGTAGACACGGCGTATTGGATACGTGACACGTACGTTCTGCCTTTGTTTCCGACAACCGATTGACAGTTGACACAATGCCCTTGTCTGGTTAGTTCCTGACTCAGATCTATAAACTCTGGCGTAGGATGCCGGACCTCGAAAAAACCATTTATCTTACTAGGAAAACGCCATATATGGGTTGTTACATATTTTACATATTTTATTTATTCATCACAGATTGTTCATAAACAGGTGGTAATGGTTACTATACCTAATGAAATTACAGTCAAACATACTCGATATAATTATACTTCATTTTTTTCTTAACTCTCTTCTTAAATCACCAATCTTCGTTATGTTTTTGATATCTTCTTCCAATTCATTCCATTCCCGCGTCGTTCTTTGTATGAATCCATATTTACCTACTTCTCTATCCACTCTTTCCACTTCCATTCTTACCCCTCCCCTTGTACTTCTTTGTAATCCCTTTCCAATTCTATTGCTTAATTCATCCCATCCTGTATATTCATTCTTGACTCCAACAAATTTCACATTCTTTCTATTTGTCTTCGTTTCGCCAAATTTTCCCATCCCATTTCCTCAATCATTTTACTGGGTCTTTCTATAACTTTTTCAACCACATCCTTATCGTTCCTGATAATCTTCCAGCGCTTCTCTCTCCCCAATACCTCTCTTGCAGCAACCCTTTGGACGTTCTCTACAGCCTTTATTAGTCCAACTTCATGCGGATGCCAGACTGAACTATAGCATACTCAAGCATTGGCCGAATCAGACTCATGTATGCCTTCTCTTTTATTTTCATCCTTGTCCCCTTCAACTGCCTCATAATAAAATTTAAGGATCGTATTCCCTTTTTTGAGATATTTCTAACATGTCCCCCCCCACCCTAAGTTTTTATTTATGTAAAGTCCAAGATATTTATATGCTTCTACTTCCTCAAGTGTAGAATCTCCCATTTTATAAATCTTATTCACTTTTTTCTTGTTACTGCTGCTAGAGAAGTGCACCATTCTACATTTTCCAACATTTAGTCCCATTAAATTTATTTTATTCATTCATTAATTCTGTCCAAATCTCCTTGTAATTGATTTTCCTCCCTCTCACTCCTAATGGTGCTATATACCACACAGTCATCAGCAAATAGACGAATTCTTGATTGAATTCCGATTTGAAGATCGTTTACAAATATATTGAATAGAAGGGGTCCAATGACACTCCCTTGTGGACGGGTTGTTGGACGAGCGAATAGTAATAGTATGGGTGAAAATGGGTTAAAACTGCTTCGAGTGGTAACAATTTAGCACATTTTATGTTCTTTATTCAAAATTGCTGACCCGATCAAGCTGAACATTCTCAGAAATGTGTATCAAAATGTAATACAACTTCACGCAAAATTTCATTTTTTTGGATTTTATTTCCGTTTCCAGTGTGTTATTCTAATGCGAATTTTTGAGATTTCTAAAATTGATTAAAAAAAGTTACCACCCGATAATGCCACAAAACTATACAGATCTAAGTTAGATGAGGAGAACCAAAAAAAAACATGAAACAAAATCATAAAAACGAACACCAAATTTTTTTCAGTATGTCAAATTGAATCCTCGCTAAAGCTCGTCTAATAATGTATATAATATATAATATATATATATATATATATATATATATATATATATATATATATATATATATATATACACTGGCGTCGGAACCCGGAGGGGGGGGGGGGCAGGAGGGCATTGCCCTTCCAACTTTTGACCAACTGGGGTGTATTGGTTAAGGTTTTGTATATTGGTATCAACTAAAGAGGCGAGTCGTCTAAACCAACTGTACGATTGTGGAAACTTGGTTAATTACATAAGATCATAAGATTTACATAAGATACATAAGATTAATTACATAAGCCCTCGTGGTGCCCCGTTCAAACGATCTAATCTTCCATCCATAGCCTTAATTGGGGAACAATGATTTTGTATCAAGTTTCGATGCTATTAAAAAAAAAATACATAATGTCGCTGCAGCTTTGTGAATTTCACGTTCTAGAAATATGTATATACTCTATAGTTCACGTAGCCACAATTTAGAATACTATAGTAATAGAGATGTCACTGTGATAGTGTGATATTTGTGCTTGTTATGTTGGTAGACGACTTTCTACTTCCGTGAATGCAACATTAGATTTTGAAAGGTCAATATGCTACTGAGACGGGTGGTCGAGTGGTTAGCACACTGAACTGTTAGTCATGAGACCGGGGTTCGATTTCCGCCATGGTCGACTATCCTGACAGAGATTTTTCCTTGTATCCCTCTGTCGTTCCGTTGGTCCGGAAAAACCGGTCCGGAAAATCAGACCTGGAAAAACCGGTCCGGTAAATCAACCCGGAAAAACCGGTCCAAAAACCTAGGATGGAAAACGAATCAAAAACACCTTGATAAAACCGGTCCGGAAAATGGCCCGGGAAATCAGCTCGAACAACCGGTAACCTAGCCCGGAAAATATTGACTCCAAAAAACATTCTGAAAAACCGGCCAGGAAAAACCGGAACGGGTAAAACCGGTCGGTGATCACCGAACTTATCTCAAATGTACGTTAACCATACGGCAATACCGAACCGTGCGAGATTCTATCCTGTTTACATTGACAAAATACAAAAGTATACAAAGTATTACAAAAGTATTCACAAAATTTTATGGTATTTTCAATAAATCTGTGTGAATAGAAAGCAGCCCCTCGTATAATAGCTGAATAAGTAACATGGGCATTTTCCATCGTATTCTTATATCTACAGTAATTACTTCGGAAATTATACCTCAATTATCTGACGAGATCCTACTTTAAAAAAGCGCTTTATAGACAAATAATCTTATCATTAATTTCCAACCCTTTGTTGACAATGAAGAAAGATTATGATTCTCTCCTCTCTCTTTCCAGCCCTTACTCCTTCACCTAGTTCACCCCTTCAACCCCTCTCATCAGTCCTCAGCGTGTTCCTCTGACGGCATCCTCCAGTGGGAAACATATCCTATTACAGGCTGGATAGTTTGTATATGTTCCCTGAAGTATCCTCGAGGGGGGAGGGGGGGGGGGGGGGGCAGGATACGGATGTTATTTGAAGGGGGGGGGGGGGGGGATTTGTCATTGTAAGAGACACGGTTAAGTGGTACTTCAAGATTCAAGCGTAGAAAGTTCGAATATCTTATGAAAAATGACTAACAATCGCAATACCATGGCACGTCAACTTGGCTCCGCCCTCAAAAAGTTGAAATATCTTGGTTAGGGGATGAGCTCAAAACGAATGAATGGCAGCACAATTCAGCTCAAAACGGGCTCAAAACGCCTGACCATTTTTTTTTCTGAAATTCAAATAGGGCGGAGCCAACTTGACGGAGCCCAATACCATAGCAAAACAGGGATTCTCGGGGAAAGAGAAAATATTGTAAAACTGGAAGACATTGTTGTATATTTCCACAATGAGTGACGTCACTTTTAGGGTCGTATTAAGGTACATGTCCACGAGGTCCAGGTCTAGGGCGCCAAATATTTAAGGGGGTGAATGCACGGTGCTTATACAGAGAGAGAGAGGAATTCATCATTACTATTTTTTTCTATGTTCACGAACAAGTGTAATTGAATGAAAAGTTCACACCTCTAAGATAATTGTCGCCCTCGTTGGCTCAGTCAGCTGAGGCACGCTTCAGACACTGAAGTCACCGTTGAGCGTGCGTTCGAATCCCGCATAAGGCATGGGCTTATGTGAACGTCTTTTCCCTTATCATCAATCCATAGTTTCATAATCACCAGCTCATTCGTACCCCCGTATAACCTAGCTGTTGGTGGGGTCGTTAAGCAAACAATAATCAATCAATCAATCCAAGATAATTTCATGCTTTTCAATTATCACGACATTCTTTTTCTATAAATTGAATCAGTTTCAAGAGAATATATCAATGAATAAAAAGAATGTGATGAAATTCATTGATATATTCTCTTGAAACTGATTGAATTCACTGAAATAGAATGTCATATTCATTAAAGAACACAAAATCATCTTGGGGATGTGAACTTTTCATTCAATTATACTGGTTTTTGAAAATCGAAAAAATTTAGTTTAGGTGTATTTCTCCATTTTGATAACACCGTGCATGAACCCCCTCCCACCAACCCCCTAAAGGCTGTGCGTGCACGATGCTTATAAAAATAGAGAAATTCATCCTTATCATTTTTTTCTAGGTTCACAAACTGAAGCCATTGAATAAAAAGTATATCAACTCCAAAATAATTTCATGATCTTCAATTTATATGACATTCTATTTTTGTGAATTCATACAGTTTTATAATAAGACGTCAATGAATTTTTGGAACACATTCTTGATATTCATTGACGTATTATCATGAAAGTGATTCAATTTATAAAAATAGAATGTCATATTAATTATAGAGCATGAAATTATCTTGGGGCTTATATATTTTTCATTCAATGACACTGGTTTTTGAAGTATTTCGTTTTCGTGATACGTTGAACCATTTTTTAAATGTGTATAATTTCGAAAATTTCCCTGCGACTGGATTTGGTTTTATATAATTAATTAGTCATTAAATGGTCGCCATAAAGTGGGGCCTTAATGTCAGTGATGGCCGGTGGGCCTATTACTTGCCAGTACGTCCCTGCACCGCCTTAACCCCAGTCATCTAATCGCGTCGTGAACTCAGTGAACTCCTGGTATACCTGACTGCAACACTACGCCGGCCACCAAACTACAAACACCTGTTTGCGATAGCAAGTACACTTGTTGCTGAGGTCATCTCTCAAGGCCGTGACCTCACATGGTGCATGTCTTACTGGCTCATAGGCGAGATTAGGATGATGATGAGTGTTGTTTGGTTAACGACCCCACCAACAGCTAGGTTATACGGGGTACGAATGAGATAATGAAACGATGAAGCGATGATAGGTGAAAGGACGTTTACAAAAACTCATGCCTTATGCGGGACTTGAACCCACGCCCAACAGTGACTTAAGTTACTTAGTTATTCTTATGTTTTTTTGTCGGTTCTCCACAGGTCAAACGGCTACAGCAGCTATCGACTTCAAACTTTTTTTCAATATGGTTCCTCATCTAACTTAGATCTGTATAGTTTTGTGGCATTATCGGTTGGTAACTTTTATTTTCATGAATTTTAGAAATTTAAAAAATACCCATTAGAAGAACACAGCGGAAAAAAGAAAATATTTTTATTCTCCCAAAAAATGAAATTTTCCTCGAAGTTAAATTACATTTGAAACACATTTCTGGAAACTTTCAGCTTGATCGGGTCAGCCATTTTGAAGAAAAAACATAAAATGTGCTAAATTGGTACCACTCGAAGCAGTTTTTACCCATTTTTACCCATACTAATTACTATCCCCTCGTCTAACAACGCATATATGGCGTTTTCCCAGTACGCTCGAACGCCACTGAGACCACGAGACCGGTGGTGCATGGCCCCCCGAATATATTGTCTTAGCTGTCACCCTAGTTCTTACATCATCCGATCTACACGCAGAACCTTGCTGGCTCGAGACACCGAACCGTCAATGCTATTGCGTATACGAGACGGTCGATCGGGACCATCAACAGGTGAAGTAGCAGGAAATAGACACGGGTTTTGTGGAACCGGTCTTTATTGAGTATTGCAACGACTTGCTTGAGTTGGTATTAATCCGTTAGTATACTGTTTAAATATCGATTAAACGGTATTTGACTGGTAGTTTTTATAGATTTTAGACTGTTTTAAGGTTAAAACCGATGTTTTAGATTTTTTTAAGATTGTTTTAATCATTATTTACTTGTTTTAAGGTCGGAATGAACTTTTGAAAACATTTGACAGGATAGAATCACACATTTTTGATCTGATTAATGCTTTAATTAAACAGTTAATGACATCAAAATGACATTAGATGTTGACGCACCGTTAAATACAAACAATAATAAACAGTTTTGAGTCATTTAATCGTGAAATTATGTTTTACCAGTGAAGGATAGAATTGATCTTTACAAACCCTATAGATCGAGTCGATTTTTTTAAAAATAAATTGAAGTTTACTTCGTTTTCTCTCTCTCTCTCTCTCTCTCCTCTCTCTCTCTCTCTCTCTCTCTCTCTCTCTCTCTCTCTCTCTCTCTCCTCTCTCTCTCTCTCTCTCTCCCTCTCTCTCTCCTCTCTCTCTCTCTCCCTCACTCTCTCTCTCTCTCGCTCTATCGTATGCAGGGTATTGCCAATTCACTTGATTTCATACAGAAAGTTTTGAATTGATCATCACTTGACTCGAATACTGATAAGCAGCGATAGGGGAACATACGGGCTTCAATTTCATGTAAGTTAGTTATACCTGTTTATAGTTTTAGACGACGTTATAACACAGGCCAACATTGAGATTAAATGGAAACTAAATCCAGGGATATCGTTAGGATTTGTGTATTGGGGTGGGGGGGGGGGGATGAACGTCGGCAGCGGGGGGCAAGGGGGTGCACTTGCCCCCTCCTTGGACCAGGCAGAAATTTATTTGAAAAATTGAAATTGTTTTTTTCAAACAAAAATGTTTTTCGAAACTTTGTAAGTACCGACTGTACCGGTGACATATTTCAACATGTCTTGTTACGCGGGTGGTCATGAGTCTGATGTGACTGGGGTGGGTAGGCAAGGCTATGCCTTCGCCGACTGACGAATATGATTTATTGGGCTATTCTTATTTCCTGGAAGTTTTGATATTGGGTATCATACAGACCAATCAGATTCTAATAACTCATTTTGGCTATTTTGTATGATGAAATATTTAAAAAGATGAATAGGATCATATACTACTTGCATAGAGTCTAACCAATTCAACAATATCTGTCTTCTTTGTCTATAAAAATGAAAAGCTGATTAAATAGTCACAAAACCTCCCAAAACACCATAAAACGATGGAATTTTGAAAAATCCTCTTGTGGAGCCCTCTCCCCCACTCCCATAGGGACTTGTGCATTTTCGAATTTGAGATTTTTTTTTGCCTCCCCTTAAATTTTTTTCTGCCGACGCCCATGCCCCGGGGGGGGGGGGGGGGCAGGTTGGGCACTAGCCGCGCGCTAAAATAGGGTCTGGAGCCCCAAAGTGAATTTTTTGTACCATTTTTCAAGTGACTTCTGCGATTCACAAGCAATTTTGGAGGCTAATAATTGAATCATTATGGATATTTTCGAAGTTATCTTCAATAATTGAATCATGGAGATTTTTTTAGCCATTTTGCGATTCACCCCTCATCACCAAAGCCCCGCAAGGAATTTGTTGAAATATAGTATTTTTTAAGTGATTGTTGGTATCTACAAGCAGTTTTGGAGGGTAATAGTTGAACCATTGTGAACATTTTCGAAGTTATTTTCGTGATATCTCCCAGCAAAATATTTTATTATTTAAATATTTCAAATATTCAAATATTTTCAATATATATATATATATATATTTTAGAGGAAGGATAAATTATTGTTGGGGCGCGCGCCCCGCCTTGGACCTCCTAACGACGCCCCTGACTAAATCTAGCCTTGCATCACCTTAATGCTAATACTATGTTACTGCAACTAACTATTACATAACTAGTTAGTATAGTTAGTTTCAGTTAGCGCTGTTAGGTTAGTGAGTTACAGTTACCTTCTAGTTTTGAATAATATCATACATATAAGTGATAAAATGATTATGTTCATTCAACGAGAGTTGATTTAGCGAAATATCAGTCTTCTGGTGATGACTTTTGAACGAGATGAGATATCAAAATTCTAATACAAGAAAACACAGATATTTTCAAGTCTTTCAAAATGGCATGTGTAAAAACTGATTAACTCATAGGCCTATCTTATACTTTTTACAGGTATACAGGCCTATGAAGATATAACGAAACGTTTAATAGCTGTCTATGTGACATCCACGGCTAATTTACTTATTGCTTGCTTAACGACCCCACCAACAGCTAGGTTATACGGGGGTACGAATGAGTGGGTGATAATGAAACGATGAAGTGATGATAGGTGAAAGGACGTTTCACAAAAACCCATGCCTTATGCGGGACTCGAACCCACGCCCAACGGTCACTTCAGTTACTACCGCTAGCGATAATTGACTTAGCCACCGGGGCGGCTACTCTTAATAATTTTATTTTAGATCATTTCGAAGTTACTAAAGTTATTTGTGTTTCTCCCGCATTATATTTGATATCTCATACCGTTCAAAAATCATGACAAAAAAAAAGATTTTCCACCTAATCGATTTCCATGGATTCTTATAACGACCCCATTAGCTAGCAAGGTTATTTGGGGTTACGAATATATACTTATAATGAAACTATGAAGTGATGATAAGTGAAAGGACGTTTACAAATACCCGTGTCTTATGCGGGACTCGAACCCAAGCCCACCGGTAACTTCAGGAGGCCTATACCTGAAGTGGTGCAGCGTTAGCTGACTGAGCTACGGAGGGTAGCTTTGTCATCAAGCGCAAGTTACTAAGACAACGCCATACGCAGGTCTACATCTTAAATTAATAAAGCCGCCCCGGTGGCCAAGTCAACTATCGCTAGCGGTAGTAACTGAAGTCACCGTCGGGCGTGGGTTCGAGTCCCATATAAGGCATGGGTTTTTGTAAACGTCCTTTCACCTATCATCTCTTCATCGTTTCATTAACATCCGCTCATTCGTACCCCCGTATAACCTAGCTGTTGGTGGGGTCGTTAAGCAGCATTAAAAAAAAAAAAAAAATCAATAATAATAATTATAGAATAATTCAAAGGTATAGCAATACGAATTTCTTTTAAAGACATACTTCAGTTCAACTTGGAAGATGGTAAAAAGCGATAATAAAGAGAACTTGATTGCTAGAGTTGTTGGACCTGTTATATATTCGTATTAACGAGAGATGAAGGCTTGTAACACCCGTACGCTAATGGTATGGGATAGGGAAGACGGTCGATCGAAACCTTCACATCTCAAGAATACAAGCTACATCGAGATGAAGAATCGAACCACCCGTACGCTAATGTTATTTGAATAGGGGAGACGGTCGATCGAAACCTTCATATCTTGTTAATACAAAGTAAATACGTACTCAGCATCATCACGGTTTTTAGGCTGTTAAGATTATTAATAATTTTACAGCTCCAGTAATTAATAATTTAATCATTTTAATTAATCTAAATTGTATTAAACGAGTTTTAAAGTTTGTTTATAAAACTCAGTGCTATTTCACTTTCATCCAATTATCTCAAAAATCCACTTATTTTCTTCTCCAAACAGCAGTTAAATTTAGTAATTGGCCTTTCATTTCATGACTGTACCGATTGACCGTCTCCCTATTCAGTAACCGTATCGAGCGCGAGTCCCGACCCGTCAAACATTAGACCACAAGTTCACAGACTTTGCGACACTGAAAGTACAAATAACGAAAGTGTTGAGTTAATTTCCCGCGTCTGTTTTGAACCGGAAGTGATTCTCACGCTGGCCTAATGAGAACATTTCAGAGTCTCTAAAAAACAACAACAACAATATGTTTGGTGAATCGACACTACCGGTCGTTAGTGTTGGTGTGTAGGGGAGACTGACGTTCGATATGATATTATGGGAACAATTTTTATAAATCTTCTTTTTATACAGTTTTTTAGTTTCGAGATTTTTTTAAAATATGATTAACGATCAAGTTAATTTTAAGGTGTAATAAACATATCAGTTGAGATTAATGTAAAGAAATATGTAAGATATATAATAAATATAAATGATTTAATACCACGTAGAGGCAGATATTCACTTCGTAAAGAGATCATTAAGAATGTTGTGCACTTTGAATATCATGTATTTTTATTGGGTTTAAATTAAAGAGGCACTGTACTGAAGACTACGATCTATTGGCGTCGGTGAATGATTGATAATACGATACTTAAGACTATGGGATGATGAAACGAAAGCTAATTTTATGCGTTTTTGGATTGTGGGAAAAAGTCGCAGAAAAATGAAAAAAACCCTGAACGACAGAGGGAAACCATGAAAAACAACTGTCAGGGGCTTTACGAACCCCGGTCTCATGAATGACGGTTCAGTGTACTAGCCACTCAACCACTCGTATCAATCACTCTAAAGCACAGCAATTATATTATGTTTACTAATTGAGTTAGCTACTATGACAATAGGTCTAATTTTTCTGAATTTCTTTATTGTGGTCAAAACCAAAATTTGTATCAAAGTTATATTCTGAATTTGTTCTGAATTAATATTCAGCCAATAATTCGAATTGTTTCTTTGTTTTTCTCTTCCTTTTGTAAACACTATTAATGAAATTATAAAATTGTTTTGTGTCCAGTTCTATTGTTCAGTGTATGTAGAAGCCAATGAAATGTCAATTGTTTGTCGTTGGGTGAAGGGGGGGGGGGAGGGGGGGAAGAGGAGAGGGGGTTTACTGTTACACTAATTGATGGTTAACATTTTCAATTGCTGAATGATTTATATTATTTCTAAACAAGGTAATTTTATTCACAATGATTGTAATTGTAGTACACGCATTTTATTACGCCATGCAGCGTATTGTGCAAAACATATTATAATATTATGAAATTAGTGAATATCACTAATTTTAATAGAATAGTGATGATACTGAATATATTTTGTGAAATGAAATCTACGAATTTAGTCAAATCTTCATCCACTTAATCATTGTTGAGATCACTTGGTTACTGATATAATATATATATATATATATATATATATATATATATATATATATATATATATATATATATATATATATATATATATATATATATATATATATATATATATATATATATATAAAGAGAGAGAGAGAGAGAGAGAGAGAGGGAGAGAGATTATATATATATATATATATATATATATATATATATATATATATATATATATATATATCGATTCTACTAGAATCCTTATAATTATAAGTTATAACTAATCATAAACATCCAAAGAATCACTGGCCTGCAAAATAATTACATAGTTTTACATTTCCTGTTGCATTTGTAAGTTAGTAATAAGAGGTTACAAAGGAAATAAGAAAAACTGATTTGTAAAATATTTGTTCACATGAAAATGGTCAAGCAATAATTTCACTTCAACTCGAGGATATTTTATTGTTAGTGATTCATTTGTATTTTTTTCGTGACGTTCTGTTATATACGTTCATTTTATTGTTTACTGTAGAATCCTACACACAATTTCACACGTTACAAAAGAATAAAATGTAGAATATATTTGATTCGAATATTATATAAAGCTATATTACATCATTATAATATATAGGTCACTGCCTACTCTCAGCACACTTTGTACTCAACAACAACAACAACAACAACAAAAGACACTCAATTCACACTTTTTATACAATCTTATATGTATAAATATCTTCATTATAAAGACTCTGCCATTCACATACAATGGATGCTATGATTGACACAGGATAGTTGAAAGAATGTCGATAGATCAAGAAAATGTAACTAATTATGAAATTACAAACAAAATTTTTAAAGCTATAAGGAAGTACAATAATAAATTTGTTATTTTTGGGGTGGTAAGATCGCCCTTGTGGTGCCCCGTCCAAACGATCCTACTCTCATTCTTAGCCTTAATAGGGGCCAACAATGATTTTGTATCAAGTTTCGGTGTTATTGAAAAAAAAAATGAAACAAAATAAGCCATGAAAATATATAAATAAAAATATCATATTGAATTGTATATAAAAAAAAAGGTGGAGGGAAATGAGAATTGATTAATTTAATACGAAAGATTTTTAAAAATGTGTACTGACATTTTTCCGCTCAATAAGATAGAAAATAGGATCTATCAATTTAATCGGAAAATTTTATTTTCATGAAATACTTAAAAAAACGGAATATAATTAATAATAATATTTGTTCTCTCTTTCTCTTTTCCAGATGACGCCATATCCATCAACGCAATCAAAACTTTATTAATCTCATATATAGAATAAAAAGCAATTACCCTACCATTTAATCACCGAATGGATATTCACGAGCTAAGTGCTTTGCAAATCATTACCCGTTATTGATTAATCTCTCGGTGTTTGATTGGTTCTTGACGAGTCATTGATCGATTCAACTTCACCTTGATGAGAGTTTATTAGACTCGGGGTTATTTTTAGTTGACCCTTTACGAGTGGTTTATTGTTTGTAGAAGGCAGCCTGAAGAGGCAGTAAATATAAGTTCGTTTTCTTTCAAAGCGTAAAATATTGATTAGAATCACTCAGAAAGCAGAGTATTGTATATATAAGAAAGAAGTCCTTACAATTCTTTTTTTAATTGGTTTTAATAAAGTGAACAATGAATAATATGTATGACTGATAAAGAGTCAATCGTTGCGATAAAGTACCCATTATTATAAATAGAGAAAAAATTAGAAAAAAATCCATTCTATTGAAAAAATATTTCGAATGAACCAGAAAATAAATTTCAATAAAAAATAATTTTTGATAACAAAAATTATAAGTTTTTGGATCATCTTTTCCCCCTGATATCTCGTGTGAGGCCAACAGTGCAGTGAAACAATGTGAAGGATGCACAGGAGCATTGTAACGTCATCCAATGATACCAGCCTCGGGTCACAGCAACGATAAAAGAGGTCATAGACCTTGACCTCAGACATGGAGCGTGTCAAGGTGAAAAGGTGAAGGTCATTCCGTTAATATCGTGTCATGACCTCAGCTCAGGTACTAATGTTTTAAAGTGATTGTGATATATAAATCAAAAAGTGATTCAATTTCGATTGAAAGTGATCTGATTAAATGAAGTTCTGATTTGTCCAAAGTGACATTAACAAGTGATAAAATTTTATATATTTTTTTTCAACTACCTCTTGCCGATTTAAGTGATTATCTAATGATCAAGTTTGTGTTTAAATAAATATTTATCAATCAAAATAAAACCCAATTAAAGATTCTCTGGCGGATCTGATCGGTACAAATAACATCCGCAGCCAATAATAAGTGTTGAAGTGTTTTGGTGCAAAAAGCAGTGTCGTGTGCATAAAGTGTTCTGCGATGAACAGAGTGTATGGCAGAACGATGGGTGACGTCAGCGTGGATTATGTTGACCCCCACTTCGTACGCGCCCTGTGCCGTGACCCCGAGAGGAGGACATTACAGGTGAGTAGTGATGTGCGCATGGGAATATTCCCCGGGGAATGTTCCTGCTAGTGGGAATATTCCTGGGAATTTTTCTTTTTTTTGAATAAATTCCCATATTGAGGGAATTTATTTTTTGAGTAATGAGTTCAGCAGTTAGATTATTAATGAGATAATTCAGCAATTCGCCTACTATATGTGTACATTTTTTTTTTCGAATGGTGGGTTTTTAGAACCAAGACCGTACTTTTGGTGGTAGAAATATCTTGACAGGCCTCAGATGAGAAGATTCATAGTCCTTTTTTTGTTTTTATGTAATGTTTTGTGATTATTTTTCATATGGACTAGCTCTATACACCAAAAATTATACACCAAAAATGTAAGTATGCTCTATAG
The DNA here is from genome assembly GCA_907164805.1 of Brachyptera putata. Taxonomy (NCBI): domain Eukaryota; kingdom Metazoa; phylum Arthropoda; class Insecta; order Plecoptera; family Taeniopterygidae; genus Brachyptera; species Brachyptera putata. Next base: position 12,108,177 of record OU015473.1, on the reverse strand, counting down.
TTTTTTTTATCTCTTCGTATCCTTCCTTTTTCATACTCTAGTGAGTGGAAACAAGAAGAAGGATATATTCCCTCAAAATTCTCATTTTGGGAATATTCCCGAGAAAATTCCTGGGAATATTCCCCAAATTGTAAATTCCGGGAATTTACCCATCACTACAGGTGAGTTACTGTCACTGCTAGACTTGTTGTCAGGAGAGATGAATATCGTCTACCAACTAAACAACAATAAAAAAAATCACATTCATATTTGTATTGGCATGGTATTTTTTGGAAGAGATTTTTTTGATGAGGTTTACGATGAGTAACACAACTGCAACTTTCAAAAGCGTTAAATCCTTGAAGTTATACTGAGATTATGTAACTATCGTATGTTTCAATTATTATTCTGTTGATAGACGACCTTTATCTTTCGTAGACACACGTTCACTACCGGTACTACTTTTACGACTTATTATTAGACGAGCTTTAGCGAGGATTCAATTTGACATACTGAAAAGAATTGGTGTTCGTTTTTTTTTTTTTACATGTTCTTTTGTCGGTTCACCACAGGTCAAACGGCTACAGCTATCAACTTCAAACTTTTATCAATATGGTTCCTCATCTAACTTAGATCTGTATAGTTTTTTGGCACTATCGGGGAGTAATTTTTTTTTATGAATTTCAGAAATTTCAAAAATACCCATTAGAATAACATAGCGGAAAAAAATAAAAATATTTTCCAAACATATGTAATATTACGTGAAGTTGAATTACATCTTGATACACATTTCTAAAAAATTTCAGCTTGATCGGATCAGCCATTTTGAAGAAAAAACATGAAATGTGTCAAATTGGTACCACTCGAAGCAGTTTTTACCCATTTTACCTATACTATTACTATTCGCTCGCTAGGTTATTAAATCCTCCTAGTTCGCTCGTCTTAGAACGCATATATGGCGTTTTCCTAGTAGATACCAATGTAAGGTTGATATGTTTGGTTAAACCCTAATACCCCTGTTTCGTATGTTGAAACAGTAGAAAAGAGAAGATCGTGGAGGCCTAGTGATCACTACTAGGAAAACGCCATATATACGTTGTTAGACGAGCGGATAGTAATAGTATGGGTGATAAAAATGGGTGAAAACTGCTTCGAGTGGTACCAATTTAACACATTTTATGTTTTTTCTTTAAAATGGCTGACCCGATCAAGCTGAAATTTTTCAAAAATGTATTCAAAATGTAATTCAACTTTGAGCAAAATTTAATATTTTCGGAAAATAAACATATTTTCTTCATTTTCCGCTATGTCATTCTAATGGGTATTTTTGAAATTTCTAAAATTCTTTAAAAAAAAAATATCCCCCGATAAAACCACACTGTGACTGTGGATAACTATGAAGTACCTCAGTTGTTATAATGGTCCATGGCAAGAATCGACCTTTTGTCATCTGAATACCGCTTAGCGACTGGTTCATCCATCTAAAGCCTTTAACGAACTGATAGTTAGGCCCGATATGACCAAGTCCAGTTAGCCTCTATCTGAGAGTTAGTGGAAGCAAACCATGGTGATAACAATATCTGACTTCCAGTTAGAGCTACTCCCACATAGATAATCCCAGTATTTAGTGGATTCAGCACAAATTGTCAGATTAAAAGCCGATTGTACCTACTGATGATTAAATATTAATTAGTTAATCATCACTCAAGGTACAAAAATAACATAGGTAACCAAGGGTGATAACAAGTTAATTTGCTGATTTTTGCTTAATTCACTAATCATCACTTGGTACAACCGGCTTTTACTTATTATCACCCTTGGTTACTCATAATATTTTCCCAACTTAATTAATAGTTAAAAAATCAATACTCAAGTTAATGTTCGTCAAACCAGCTCCGAGTATTATAAAAGTCTATAACACCATTCTGATCGTGCAGTAAGTTTGCCCCTTGTTTTGACACGCGGCGCAACCCGCGGCGTTGCCATGGCGACGTCAACAAACCGGACGCAACCCGCAACACGCGAGCCAAGCCGCAACTGTCTGCTAAAAATGTCTTAAGGGGGTGCATGCACGGTGCTTATAAAAATAGAGAAATTCATCTTTACTATTTTTTTTCTTTATCGCGAACAAGTGTATTTGAATAAAAAGTATATCAAACCAAAGATAATTTCATGCTCTTTAATTAATAAGACATTCTATTTCTGTGATTTCAGTCAGTTTCAAGATAATACGTCAATGAATTTTCATCACATTCTTGGTATTCATTGACGTTTTATCTTAAAACTGTTTGAATTCACAAAAATAGAATGTCATATGAATTAAAGAGCATGAAAACTAAGACGGAGTTGATACACTGTTCATTTAATTATACTGGTTCGTGAATACAGACAAAAAGTAGAAACGAATTTCTGTATTTTTAGACGAGCTTTAGCGAGGATTCAATTTGACATACTGAAAAGAATTGGTGTTCTTTACGTTTTTTGTTTTTTTTCATGTTATTTGTCGGTTCTCCACAGGTCAAACGACTACAGCTATCAACTTCAAACTTTCAATATGGTTCCTCATCTAACTTGGTTCTGTATAGTTTTGTGGCATTATCGGGTGGTAGCTTTTCTTGTTGAATTTCAAACATTTCAAAAATACCCATTAGAATAACACAGCGGAAAAAAAGAAGAAAATATTTTTATTTTCCGAAGAAATGAAATTTTGCATGAAGTTGAATTACATTTTGATACACATTTCTGGAAATTTTCAGCTTGATCGGGTCAGCCATTTTGAAGAAAATACATAAAATGTGCTAAATTGGTACCACTCGAAGCAGTTTTTACCCATTTTCCCCCATACTATTACTATCCGCTCGTCTAACAACGCATATATGGCGTTTTCCTAGTTATAAGCACCATTCACGCACCACCTTAACGAAATTATAACTTGGCATGCTACCGGTTGTCTGGCCAGAAGTGGGAGGGGCTTAGACTAAAAGACGCAGTATAATAAAGATTATGAATGAAGAAGGGAAAAACGAAGATAAAAAAGGTTTATTGGTATATCAAAATTATCGAGTGGTTCGATTATTGGAAGTAATAAATTTGGGGTTTATGTTTATGTGTCACTTTTCCGTCTGTTATTTGTTTTTGCATCTGCTCTCAGATATTTTTTATTATTCAATGGAAATATGGTTTCAAAACTTCTGTTGTGGAGCTGTATGTGGGTGTATACCAACTCCAAGATAATTTTATGCTCTTCAATTATTACTAGGGAAACGCCATATATGCGTTGTTAGATGAGCGGATAGTAATAGTATGGGTGAAAATGGGTAAAAACTGCTTCGAGTGGTACCAATTTAGCACATTTTATGTTTTTTCATCAAAATGGCTGACCCGATCAAGCTGAAAATTTCCAGAAATGTGTATCAAAATGTAATTCAACTCCATTTTTTTGGAAAATGAAAACATATTTTTTTTCCGCTGTGTTATTTTAATGGGTATTTTTGAAATTTCTAAAACTCATAAAAATAAGGCTTATCATCCGATAATGCCACAAAACTAGATCTGAGTTAGATGAGGAACCATATTGAGAAAAAGTTTGAAGTTGATAGCTGTAGCCGTTTGACCTGTGGAGAACCGACAAAAAAACATATATAAAAAAAAAACACTTAAAAACGAGCACCAATTTTTTCCAGTACGTCAAATTGAATCCAGCTCCCTAAAGCTCGTCTAATGACATTCCATTTTCGAGAATTCTATCAGTTTTAAGATAACGCGTCAATGAATACCAAGAATGTGATGAAAATTCACTGATGTATTATCTTGAAACTGATTGAAATCAAACTGAATCATACTAAATAGCATGTAGGTATTTTTGATATTTTGAGCGAATAAGACTGAATTTCGAATACCTAAAGCTCTACAAGGAAAACTAACGGAAAACAAAAACGGATTTTCTTTTCTGGTTCAAGCTTTACCATCAATCCAAGTTCAGGTTATGACCGAGACGAGTGGTCGAGTGACTAACACACCAAACAATCATTTAGAAGACCGGATTTCGATTTTCCGCCATGGTCGAGCATCCTTACAGAAGTTTTTTCGTTGTTTTTCTCTGTCGTTCATGTCAATACTGGAATAGTTTCTTAACAGCAGGACGGCCGAATCCTTCCCACTTTTAAAACACCTAATAAAATAACTTCAGATCTCATCGTCACGTCTCGTATATCATTCACCGACGCCAATAGATCGTAGTCGTCAGAACAGTGCGTCGTTAAACCCATTTTAAATATAATGAACGCATACATTCTGATTATGCTAAGTTACGGTAAAACATGCTTAACATGCATGATGATGCTTAACGACCCCACCAACAGCTAGGTTATACGGGGGTACGAATGAGCAGGTGATTATGAAACTATGAAGTGATAATAGGTGGACGGACGTTTACAAAAACACATGCCTCATGCGGGATTCGAACCCACGCCTAACGTTGATTTCAGTGTCTGAAGCGTGCCTCAGCTGACTGAGCTACCGAGGGCGGCCAAAGAATTTATTTCTGAATTCTGATTCAAGTTAGGAAAACATCATTTGACATGAATACAAGTGTTGCAAGTGTGAAGGCCCATACGAAGAGGAATTACAGCGTTTTCCTCGAGTGATTTATTCATGCCCCGGCCAGGACAAGCAGGCTGTCTTATAACATTATTATGATGTATGGAGCCCCTCGTGTCACAACTATTTATAAATACTTGATTGCATCCATCCATGTGTGCCCATACGTGAGCCCCCCCCTCTCTCTCTCTCTCTCTCTCCCTCTCCCTCTCTCTCTCTCTCTCTCTCTCTCTCTCTCTCTCTCTCTCTCTCTTTTTTTTCTTGCTATATCTCTCTCTCCAATTTTTTATCCCTCTCTCTCTCTCTCTCTCTCTCTCTCTCTCTCTCTCCCTCCCCCCATCACTCTCTTGGTAGCGTAGAGCAATATGCAGACAGGTTGTGGCAGATCGGGTGTACAACCCCCCCCCCCCCCCCCCTCCTTCCACCCCCCCGGAGACCAAGTTGAGCCTCAGTTTGTCACCATGGTTACAAACCATCATAACAAAGATCTATTTGTGGAACGTCGTCGTTGAAAATATGTTTTAATTATAAGCGTCTTTACAATAAAAATGACTTGTAATTATTACCACAGCTATACAGCGAACTCGGGAACTAACGCGGATAGGGATACGTTGATAACAATTGGATGAGGGGGGGGGGGAGCATGGTGGTATGTCCTTCTCAACAATTGGTGACATCACTTCGGAAATCATATTTAGAAATGACAACTGCATCTTGGGTATTGGATTTTGGTGAGAATTAACTTCAACAACGCTTATAAACTCTTCCCAATGCAACAGAATTTTGGTGTCAATATTATTTTAATGAGAGAATATCAATTTATTTGACGGCTGTCCGCGAAGCGGGATACCAAGATGATACAGCGTAATAAAATTAATACATAGAAGTACAATGGTTTCACAAAAGTGGTACAAAATTGATTTCGATATGATTATAAGTTTTATTGCATCGTGCTTCGACTTTTTTGTTCGAACATTACATATATTAGTTTTTGTCAACCTAGGATCTCTGCACATTATCCAGCCATTCCCTTCATGATTTCTAGTATTCTTGAGACATATTATACAACTCCTGGATTATTGTTTGCTAAACGACCCCACCAAGAGCTAGATTATACCGGGGTACGAATGTGTAGGTGGTATATATTGATATTTTCCATATTCAAACATTATTATTAAATGTAAAAAAAAAATGAATAAATAAATAAACAACGAAACGATGAAGTGATCATGAGTGGAACGTCAGTTTCTAAAGCGATACCATAGTTGACTGAACTACGAAGTGAGACAAAATATAATAATGCTTTCTTGTTAAGTTTACTATAAAGAGTGGTGACCCTGCTTGAACCTCCATGCCAGACCGACACGCCCGATCGTTAAGGTTAAGGATAGGAGAAAAACCCCCGATCGAACCGTTTCACCGTTTAGCTAGCAGTTAAACGCTCGTTTAAACGTATAAACAAACGACAGATTTAGAACAATCATTTGTCTACGTCATAATCGTACATTTGAAGGCTTAGAGAAATATCTTTCAACTCCAGAAATAAGTGTCGGGAGGGATGTGTCTGGAATTGCTTATTTCTATAATGGGGCTGCGAGACATTTGAAAAAGTCATTTCACCGGTATAGTATTCATATTTATAAATATATATATATATATATATATATATATATATATATATATATATTATATGTATTATATATCATATATATACATATACGTATATATATATATATATATATATATATATATATCTATATATATCTATATATATATATATATATATCTAATATATATCTATATATATATATATGATATATATATATATATTAATATATTACTATATATATATATATATAATATTATATATATTATATATATATATATCATTTATATACATATACTGTATATCTATTCTATATATATATATATATCCTATATATATATATATATATATATATCCTATATAATATATATATATATATATATATATATATATATATATATATATATATATATATTTACTTATTCATATTGGGTTTAACGACGAACTGTAGGCCTGGCCTACTGATGGCTATGATCTATTGGCGTCGGTGAATGATATATGAGATGATGAGATGAAAGGTTATTTTATTTGGTGTTTTCGGACAGTGGTCGGTCGTGTCCAGTTGATAAGTATCATCTCAGTATTGACGACAGAGGGAAACCACGACAAAGCCCTTGTCAGGATGGTCGACCATAGCGGAAATCGAACCCCGGTCTCCTGAATGACGGTTCAGTGTGTTAGCCAGTCGAACACTCGTCTCAATTTTTTTTTTGTAATGTTGCTCAACGACCCCACCAACAGCTAGGTTATACGGGGGTACGAATGAGCGGGTGATAATGAAACGATGAAGAGATGATGGGTGAAAAGACGTTTACAAAAAAAACATGCCTTATGCGGGACTCGAACCCACGCCCAATGGTGACTTCAGTTACTACCGCTAGCGAGATCGTCTCAATATATATATAATTAGACGAGCTCTAGCGAGGATTCAATTTGATATACTGAACAATTTTTTTTTTTTTTTTTTCCATGTTTTTTTGTCGGTTCTCCACAGGTCAAACGGCTACAGCTATCAACTTCAAACTTTTTTTCAATATGTTTCCTCATCTAACTTAGATCTGTATAGGTTTGTGGCATTATTTTTATGAATTTTAGAAATTTCAAAAATACCCATTAGAATATAACACAACGCAAAAAAAAATATATTTTCCAAAAAATATAATTTTGCGTGAAGTGAATTATCTTTTGATACACATTTCTCAAAAAATTCAGCCTGATCGGGTCAGTCATTTTGAAGTTAAAACAGTAAATGTGCTAAATTGGTACCACTCGAAGCAGTGTTTACCCATTTCAACCCAGCTATTACTATTCGCTCGTCTAACACCGCATATATGGCGGTTTCCTAGTATATGATATTAACAATTGATAGACAATATTTCACTTGACATAGAACTATTATTATAGTATCCAACTAGCAGTGACCTCAGTTGTATTTGTGAGACATGCATTCCTGTAACTGTCCAGATATACTTGTCTTCCCTAGAGATGAAGGTTCCGAGCGACCGTCTTCTCTATCCCACAACACTAGCGCACGGGTGGTTCAAGCCGTATACAAATGTACCAATTTGTTCTGGTAAAACCAATTGAATAGGTATTTTACAATTGACCAAAGACAATTGTTTCAGTAACGCACGTATATCCCAAATAAAACGTCAATTATCGACAATACATTGTTTCAGTCTAGTCATAATTGAACCAATCAAAACGCCCCATTTCAACAAATAACTAGACAAGGTCACAACCGTCAGTCTCCCCTATCTAAACACAGTAACGGTAAGGAGTCCCGACCCTTTAGAACCCCCGTGACCCAATAAACTCCCTCGAAGGCTGTTTTAACGACCTTGGGCAAGGTCTCTATAGAGTAAGGTCGGTAAAGTAGCTGTGGGTATTACTGACATGTTTGAACGATTACCGTTAATGTGTTGATAACGGGACAGCTGAGGTGAAGTGAAGATAAAAAGAGAGAGAAGATGGTAGACGACATTCCCGAGAGTGAGAGAGAGATATATTAGATGCACGAGATGAAAAATAATAATAATATTTAATAAGTAGATCGGAAATTCCTTCTTCTCAACTAAATAACAAATGTTTGAATTGTTTTTCAACGTAGTTATTTCCATGTTATTCACTGTTGTTTGTGGTGTTTGTTGTTTGTTGTTTGATGAACTATAATTAGTTGTATTTTCGGGTATTTAGCCCCTACTCCGAACGATCCTACCTTTTAACGAGTATTCTTTTCAATGATCAGCATAAACACATTTCCATATTCCCAAATTATATTGTCTAGTCTAGTTTTAGAAATCTTAATTATCTAAATAATAAATAAATATCTAAATTATCCAAATAAATAATTATCTAAAAAATATCTGAATAAATAATGTTAATGTTAATAAATATGTATATATATATATATATATATATATATATATATATATGTGTATTATTCTTTTCTTTCTGTTTTATGTTGATCAATAAAAAAATATATATATATATATATATATATATATATATATATATATATATATATATATATATATATATATATGCTATTTATATATATATAAATATATATATATATAAATATATATAATATATATATATATATATATATATAATAGATATATACATGAATATATGTATATACCGTATATAAATATATATATATATATATATATATATATACATATATATATAATATATATATATATATATATATATATATATATATATATATATATATATAATATGTATATATATATATATATATATATATATATATATATATATATATATATATATATATATATATATATATATATATTGATGAGATTTAACAATATTGATCATTTATACTATTTATTTATTTCAAGTTGATACTACAATCAACAGAAAATAAAATTGTCTGCAATATCCACAATGTATAACCAGTGTATAACAGAAAACCGGCACATGCAGCGCAGTGGTTAACGCGCTCGCTTCGTGTGATCCGGGAGGCGAGGGGAATTCCGAACCCAGTTCGATCCCCGCCGCCGACCATCTTTACAGGGGTTTTTCATGGTTTCCCTCTTTAGTCTATAGGCTAATGCCGGGATGGTTCCTACAATAAGTCGGCCATGACCGCTTCCTTCCCACTATCCTTCCCATTACCCAAGAACCTTCATCTCATCATCCCATCATCTCATTAATCATCCATCCGACGCCATTATATCTCAGTTATCATAACAGTGCGTCGTTAAACCCAATAAAAAAAAAAAAACACTTAACAAAAATTCGATATCTATCTATTTATCTATCCAACCCGGTGACCCTGGAGAACGCCCGAGTTTTACATATGGAGTTCTACATAATTATTTTCTTGTCGATATATTCCTACCGACCTGTCAAATCGTCCAACATTTGAAATTCGACGATACTAAAGTGTATTCCCGTAGCTCAGTCAACTAAGGCACCGCTTCATAAACTTTTCACGTGTAGAGAATTATACGGATTCACGGTAATAACTGTTACTTAAAAACTAATAACTTTAAAAATAACTTGGACGAAGACAGAAATAGATTCTATTGATTTCAGAGAGCATATAGTTATAATTTTCGAAGAGGAATTTCAACAGAGCAGAAATATAGCCTCAACTCACATGATATATCGTTTATTATTTATAATTCAGTTTATATGAATAAATAATACTTCCAGGGGCTTGGGTTATGTCACCATTGCCATAACACGCAATCTCAATATAGGTTACTGGAATACCCCCCAACAGTATTACATGTATAATTGCATATGAATAAGTACAAATTGAAATTATAATTTCAATTTTTTTAAATTCAGATGTAATTGTTGTGTACCTAATACATTTACATGATGGTCGTTATCAAATGGCTTTCATTTATATGAATAATTGAATATATATATATATATATATATATATATATATATATATATATATATATATATATATATATATATATATATATATATATATATATATATATATATATGTGAACGTCAATGAATTGAATTTATTTCGTGCAACAATTTGCATCGCCCAAAACTATTGGTATTTAATTATTTCGAATTGTGTTTATCAATTTTTTTCCAACTTTGAAGATAATTTTCAACTTTCATCACATTGTCAAAAATAATTGACATCCATTCCAGTTGTTGTGTCGAAAGTTATTGTTATTAATACAAGTAATGATGAAAAAATGAATGAATGATAACAATGGAATAAATCCAAAATATCCCTCTCATTCATTTCAGATAGGCCTACAATAACTAATATAAGTGCAACTGGTCGAAGTTGAATTAATTCATGTTTCGAACCCATAGAACACTGCTAGCTTGCTCTTCATACGGTACGTTTCTCTTGTATAGGCCTGTTCGAAATTGTGATCTAAATATAAAAACTTTCATTGGTCTTGTTTATTGATCCTTATCTTTGTAAATAATAGTGAATTGGCGATAGATATAAAGTACACGTGTTTATGTACAAACAGAATGAAAACTATGAACGATATGAATATAACTGAATAAATACAAATAGTACAGAAATTTAGAAGAATATATTATATACAAAATTGAAGAGTTGGAAATAATATGAGAAATACAGTTATTATTTTGAGTTTATGAGTTGATTATTTAGATAATTTCTTGATATTTGAATGTTATCTTCAATATTAACCTTTCAAAATTGCTTAAAAAACTTTTACATAGCCTACATAACTGAAATAATTGGGTTTTTATATTCCAGTATTATTATCTAAAAATGACAGTTTCACAATAATGATTAATAGCCCTACATATATTTCTTGTTCTTAGAATAAACATTTTTTCATAATTATTTTCAAACATGCCTGAAGATTCAAATGTTTTCAATTTATTTTGCAAGCTGTTCCTTATTTTATTCCCAACATTGCGTATAATTTGTCACTTGTCAATGTTCTTAGCGCCACCTCGCTTGTCGGCATGGCAGCAATTTGTAGGAGCACTTCAGCCAATCAGAAGTGATCAAAGTGGCAGCAAACTGTGTTTGTTTTGACAAACGGAAGTCGTAAACATACTTCGTTACGTCAACGGTATGTTGACAGTACCGATCAACCGTCTCGCGCATCATTTAGCATTAGCGATCGGATGTGTCGAGCCAGTATTATCGCGTGGTGTTGGGTGATATATAGTCCAATGATGAGTTACCTTGCTCTCAAAAGTTCGATATGCTTTTAGTGTTCTAGTTAGTTAGTTTTTATCGTAGTTTTTTTAAAACGAAACATATTTCAAGTATTTTAGTTTGAAGTAGGTACTTCATAGCCTACCCTAAAATGTATTAATTGGGTAGTTGGTGGGTTTGTTTTTATGTCGTCTCTACTTCCCATTAAATCAATTTCTAAATACAGAAAAAATTCCGTGATGATGCTCGCATCTCTCATGGAAATTCTCCAAGTCCCGAATGCGAGGTTTTATTTCTACAACTCGCTGAGCCCTATGAGCTTATAGCGATGTTCTTGTTTAACGACGCCCTCGGTGACGTCATGGATCGTCGTCGGATGTTACCATATTAATCCAGCCACTGAATTCGACTTGTATGTCAACACTGCCAGGCGTTGTCTGATTAGTAGTCCAGATATAGCAACCACTGTGGGAAACTGGATGTAGTGTCATTTCCCTAATTGAGACATCTGCTTATAATACAGTATAAGTTGCCCTTGTAGTTGTACTACTAGCTTATATAGTTACGATAGAAGAAGGTGGCCTATACTTTATACCAACTATCGATTGGGTTCGATTCCCGCCATGGTCGACGATCCTGACGGGGGATTTTCGTGGTTTCCCTCTGTCGTTCAGGTCAATACTGGGATGGTTCCTTAACAACAGGCCACGACCGACTCCTTCCCACAATCCAGAAAACACCCAATAAAAAACCTCACTTCGTGACCTCACAACGCGCTCACTTCGTGTGATCCGGAAGTCGAGGGGAATATTGGACTTGGTTCGATTCCCGCCACCGACCATCTTTACAGTTTTTTCCACGGTTTCCCTCTTTAGTCTAGGCTAATGCCAGGATGGTCCCCACAATATAGGCCACGACTGCTTCCTTCCCACTATCCTTCTCGTTACCCAAGAAACCATCATCCCATCATCCCATCAATCATCCATTCGACGCCGATAGATCATTTTCGTCGTTGAACCAAATATAAATGGATAACCTTTTATTCAAAATAACCTTTTATCTCATCACCTCATCATCTCAAATATCATTTTTTTTTAAATGTAGCTCAACGATCCCACCAACACTAGGTTATACGGGGGTACGAATGAGCGGATGATAATGAAACGATGAAGAGATGATAGATGAAAGGACGTTTACAAAAAACCCATGCCTTATGCGGGACTCGAACCCACGCCCAAAGTGACTTCAGTTACTACCGCTAGCGATAATTGACTTAGCCACCGGGGCGGCTAATTATAGAATTATTTCAGTATTTACAATGTCGTAATTCATTTACACATCATTCAGTCTTGTTCTCAATGTTGTTATTAGTTATCAACAAACAATAGGCTAGACACATTCTGCCAAAATGGCGGTCGACCCTATGTTTGAACTAGGCGCTGATTGGTCGATTCCTACGTTTTCCGTAAACTTAAGAAACCAAGTTCGGAGTTTGCAAACTTCTACGTTACTGCTACTGTTAAGTATTAAGTTTAATGTTGTCGTGAACAGTAAAGGCCCATTCACAATGCGACGCTAACTTAAACTTATAGCGTAAGCGTTAACTTATAACATGTTTGGCATGACAAAACTAATCGATGAAAAGACCATGTGACTGTGCTAGGATCTTGTCCGAGTGAACTGGTTGGTATCGCATGACGTCATGAGTCTATAATACTGACCAATGGCCGGTGTCTGTCGGATGTGACCATAATACTGGACACAAGGTGGACTCCGATCTGCTTATATGTCAACCTGGGGGACAGACGGACAGAGTGCAGGAGACAGACGGACAGTGTAGGAGACAGACGGACAGTGTGTAGGAGACAGACGGACATAGTGTTCTGTAAGACAGCAAGGCGGAATCATTGAGTTTGTAATGTCTAACATTACAAACTCAATGGCGGAATATAGAAGGACACCAGCACATTTAGCGCAGTGGTTAGCACGCTCGCTTCTTGTGATCTGGTAGGCGGCGGGAACTTCGGACCCAGTTCGATCCCCGCCGCCGACCATCTTTACAGGGGTTTTTTCGTGGTTTCCCTCTGTAGTCTAGGCTAATGCCGGGATGGCTCCCACAATAAGTCGGCCACGACCGCTTCCTTCCCACTATCCTTCCCATTATCCAGGAAACCTTCATCTCATCATCCCATCACCCCATTAATCATCCATCCGACGCCAATAGACCTTCGCTGTCATTACAGTGCGTCGTTAAACCCAATATAAAAAAAAAAAATATATAGAAGACAGACATTATCTCTACTAGGAAAACGCCATATATGTGTTGTTAGACAAGCGAATAATATAGTATGGGTAAAAATGGGTTAAAACTGCTTCGAGTGGTACCAATTTAGCACATTTTGTGTTTTTTCTCCAAAATAGCTGATCCGATCAAGCTGAAAATTCCAGAAATGTGTATCAAAATGTAATTCAACTTCACGCAAAAATTCATTTTTCGGGAAAATATATTCTGTTTTCCACTGTGTTATTCTAATGGGTATTTTTGAAATGTCTAAAATTCATAGAAAAAAAGTTACCACCCGATAATGCCACAAAAATATACAGAACTAAGTTAGATGAGGAACCATATTGAAAAAAAGTTTGAAATTGATAGCTGTAGCCGTTTGACCTGTGGAGTACTGACAAAAAAACATGAAAAAAAAAAAAAAATGAATAAAATAAACATAAAAACGAACACCAATTTTTTTCAGTAGCAAATTGAATCCTCGCTAAAGCTCATCTAATAAATGACTCCCTAATTGATCCTATGTATCTATAAATATATATATTAATCAATCCAAAAAGAGGCACATTTACCGTGAAAGACAGAATATCATATATATATATATATATATATATATATATATATATATATATATATATATATATATATATATATATATATATATATATATATATATATATATATATATATATATATATATATATATATATATATTATCTCATGTATTGTTATTGTGTTTCTGATGGCACAGAATCGGTTCGGACCGGTTTGAAGACATAAATATAAATATTTAAATATTTGAAGATATATTGAGAATTTTTATTTTCATTAATGAAGATATATAGGCCCGATAAATAAAAACATGCGCTCTAGATTGTCATTTAGACAGATATTAACTATGCAGTATGAAAGTGTAGACAGACAGGGTTTATAGAAGGCTATTCTCTTGTCACGTTACATCAGAATACGATATTATGACGAATCGATCGTCAGTCCCGCTTATCAACCAGCAGAACCGATCAGGAGTGTCGACACGTCTTATAAAACTGTACCAGTATATATCACATCAGGCTCGGAACTGCTGACCGACTAAGGTAGAACATAGGGAGGAACAGCCGGTTGACCCCTCATAACGCGTCACTGACCATCATTGGTCATCTATGTTTTACACGCGTCATTGAGTTATTGTCTAAGTTACCTACACTTCCTTCTGGTCTCCTGATATGGAGCAGTTGTCACTTTCATATAACGACACGTAGATCGCGTGTCACTAGCTAGACAGTCTAGACAATCAGCTGTTGAAATGAAGCGTGGTAAGCAACGGGCTTTTCCAGTTGGTCACATCTCCAATTGGATTGGCCAACTAGAATGGAATTGCCAAGATAATGTCCCTCCTCAAAATGTGCAACCGTTTGACTAATTAAGAAAATATGAATAAATATAAACAAATATTATGATTATATTAAATATAATAAATAATAAATATTATAAATATTAGGAAATACTTGAATAAGAATCAGGCTTTAGTCTCAATTTTTGTTTTCGTTTTTTTTAGATGAGCAGAGCAATGGCTCAATTCAACCGAGGCCCTATTTTAAAAAAACGATTTAAAAAAAATGAGAGTACCTGATTTACATATCCGCTCTAGTCGGAGCCACTTCCTCTCTCCTCAAACTTCAACTATAAGATTACCATGGGTTCGATTGAAGTTTTGTTAGTACAAAGTCAGTTAAAACTTGGCATACACAATTGTCTTATTTAAACGATACTGCATAGATTTAAGGCGTAACCGGTTGCACCAATTCTGAGAAAACACATTTCCAAGTTTTTTTTTCAAACCCCATAAGAATAATCCAGAGGAGAAAATATAGATTTTTTTTTCGAATGAATACAAATTCATTTTCTCTTACTTCTTCTCTTCTATCACTTATGAGTAACCTAGCTGGTGTTCTAACCTTGTTTTATTCTGTTATCCAGGACCTCCAGATTATCTACTACGGCCTGCACGGGATGGAAGCGTTGGCTCCTTACAGGGATTCTGTCCTGAGAGGACTCTGTAAAGCCATCAGATACGAGCGCCATGAAGCCAACGATGTCCTTTACTAGTAAGTCCAAACATGCACTTATTCATTTGTAGTCGATAATGATATTCTTGAGCTCAAATCTTAAGTGTGGTTCGAAAATAGATTTGGGTAAGACCTGGTGTGAGGGTTTTATAGGGAAGAATACAGATATAATATAAGTTATTGAAAAAATTGTATATATAAGGTTTGTTCGATTTGCCTGCACCAGGGGCAGTTGGTGTAGGCTCATTGCACTATGACAATGACGTCATGCCAGTTTGGTGTAGCACCAAGCTGCTATATTACACCCCAAATCGAACACGTCCGAATTCGTTACGCGGCATTTGAGTTGATTTTACTTTTTACTGTTGACATGATCGTAGATTTTCTATATTATTATGAACATGGGTTACAAATAACTCACCGTCAGAAGAAAAAGCATGTAGTGCTCGTCCTGGACAACTGGATTGTTGTTGGTAATTAATATTTTCATGATTTTTATAACCCTTCATGTTGCATTTATAAAAATGCGCCAAAACAACCTGCACTACACCAACACACCACCTCCAGAGCTGGTGCGCTAAAAAGCTGCCCCAAGTTACACCAGTGCCAAATCGAACGCGCACGGTGCTGCACTAGGGTCGGCAAAGTAGTCTGCACCAGCCAAATCGAACATGCTGGTGCAGTGGTGTAGCTTGGTGCAGCCAAATCGAACATGCTGGTGCAGTGGTGTAGCTTGGTGCAGCCTAATCGAACAAACCTATCGATGGTGGAAAGGCAAAAGATCGTAAGGGCGCAATTTTTAAATATTTTTCACAAGAAGTTATAAACGTTTAATAAATTCAAACTTGAAAATCTACCTTACAAAATTTTAAGTAATATTCGTGCATACGTTTACAGATCGTCACAAATTATTATGAAAATTCATCAATTTTCACGAACTTGTATTTTAATAAGGAAGTAGCACAGCATATTTGGCGCTTACGATGAAATGTGTTGTATTTTAATTGGGAAATTGCATAGAATATTTGGCGCTTACGACATAT
>OU015473.1:12011436-12086436 GCA_907164805.1 Brachyptera putata | reverse complement strand
TCCAAAGACAAGTATTAATAACTAGAAACATGTGCCGAAATGAGTACTTGTTAAAGTAAACATGTACTGATATGAACATGAACATGTATGATGATACATGATATATGTTCTGATATTTGTATATGGATATCTACACCAGAAAAAGGACCTATATATTAGAGAGAGATAGAATATGTTATAGTATCCAGGTTATGGCCTTATGGGTCGATGCAAAACAAAAATGTGAACATTTTTCAGCTTGGCACTGGAAGTGTTTTTTTAATAACATCGAAACTTGATACACAATCTTTGTTCCCCAATTAAGGCAATGGATGGAAGTAGGATCGTTTGAACGGGGCACCACAAGGGCGATCTTACCAGCCCGTTTGATTAGATGAGCGTAGCGAAGATTTTCATTCAATTACCGAAAAATTTTAGTCTTTTTTTTTTTGTAATTTTGTACGCGTCATACAGGTCAGGAAAAATAACCAATCAACTCGAAACTTTTTTTTAGAATTGGTATCACACCTGAATAGGTTGAGATTGTTTTTCAGAAAAATCGGTTAAACGGTTTTTCCGGAAGAAATTGGAAAGTATAGAAAATCCCCATAAGAATAGGCCGGGGGAGAAATACTTGGAACACAAAAATTCTCCAAAAGCTCTCAAATTTATACTGAATGTGGAAAGAAGTATCATACATATTTTAAGCGATTTATGGAACAATCGGATGTGAAATAACGAAGATAACGCATTTTCAATGTACTTTTTTACACATCAATAAAAGCAATTAAGAAAGCAATTGAGGAACTATTAAATGTGAGCAACAAGTGTCACCAATAAATTAAAACGTTTAAAATCTGTGATGGATATCAAGAAGGCACTGGTATAATCGTTTGGAAACCAAGGTTTATATACCAACAGACAGCCGCGGTTCTTAAACTTTTGAAGTGATCCATGGCCTGTATATGTACATTGAGCTGACAAAATGTTCTTAATTCTACATTTCCATACTTCTAAGCTCACCACACAACGCATATAAGGCGTTTTCCTATAGTTTAATACATATCTACGTATACTATTATATCACTTCAGTGTCTAAGTCTAAGTCAGTATCTAGTATATAAATATAAGTCTTTATAAAAACATTTAAACAAAAACACGATGTATAAAATGGATGGATAAAAACACGTGTGCTAACATATGTTGAATTAAAAAATTAAAATCTTAAAAACTTAATCTGTTTTTAATCCTATCTAATAGCATGTGTTTTTACTCGTTACTTCTGTGTGACTAACAGTCCACGTGTTTGGAAGGATCGACACACCCGACCGATATTGGTAATTGAAACGAGAGACGGTTGATCGTTTCAACCTAATAGTGAATATATGCAACAAGCTGAATGATTTTTGTCAGTGTTGAGTCGAGAACACGTTTAAAATGTTTTATAATTACATCAAACGTTTGAATATATGTTCGAGCCTCTCAAATCCACGCGTTTAATTCGAATCGAGAAGTTTATTTCAAATAATTATTTGATTGATTTCTATGTCACTCTAAGCCATTTTTTTTTTCATTTTAAACTTTTTTGATTGCAATATTATAGAATTTGTTGATTATTATTGTTCTCTTAACGACCCCACCAACAGCTAGGTCATACGGGGGTACGAATGAGCAGGTGATAATGAAACTATGAAGTGATGATAGGTGAAAGGACGTTTACAAAAACCCATGCCTTATGCGGGACTCGAACCCAAGCCCAACGGTGACTTCAGTGTCTGAAGCGTGCCTCAGCTGACTGAGCTAACGAGGGGGGGTAGAATTTTGTTGAATATATCGTTCATTTTATTCATTTTTTTTTTTATATAGTTGTCAATGGCTATAATGGGGTGTTGAGATCGCCCTTGTGGTGCCCCCTCCAAACGTTACTACTTCCATCCATAGCCTTGATTGGGGAATAATGATTTTATATCAAGTTTCGATGTTCATAAAAACAATATATAATATATAAGAATATTAATAACTAATGAAATAAAACGTTCCTTGAATTGATATAAATATAAATATTCCTCTTATCTAACTACGCATGCGCATGCGCTGTCTTCCTAGTAAACATCACATTGTATCGTGTTGAACAATGTTATTATTCCGTGAGCTCCAGCGTGTTCACATACTTATAACGAGCGGCTGTCCCGCGTGACGACCGCGTGTCTCAAGTTATTAAAATTCATCGCCATTATTTGAAGATGAGTATTTTGTTGGTCCAGCCTAGCCCAGTTATGACGTCACTTCATAGGCCTATTACTCCAAATAAGGCACCCGTTTAATCAGTGGCGGCACGCACCTGTCAATTGAGTCGAGGCCCTGTATTTTAATAGGGATAACACTGGATAGAGACTTTGTTGATAAGAAGACACTATTTATGAAATAAAAACTATATGACTATATATGCTTCTATTGTAATAGAATAATATTTAATAAATAAATAAGTTAGAGAGATTCAGTATCATGACGTGTACCACAGATAGTAGTGGGCAACGGATTTTACGAG
Source organism: Brachyptera putata (assembly GCA_907164805.1). NCBI lineage: Eukaryota > Metazoa > Arthropoda > Insecta > Plecoptera > Taeniopterygidae > Brachyptera > Brachyptera putata. The sequence continues at coordinate 12,083,909 of OU015473.1, read as the reverse complement.
AGCATTATGAGTTGATGAGGTTGAGAAGGTAGGGAAAAAACTTTGTAGATGCGAAGTTGAATTCTTGTAGTTGAGTGATTATAAAATTATTTTCATTATGGGTACTGGTTAGACAATTACCCGGAGAGACGGGTACCCGGGTATGCATACGTAACCGACCGGGTACCGGTACCGAAGGCATCACTAATATATATATATAAAATATAATTAATATAATATATATATAATATATAAAAAAGCTTGGTCACATGTTAGAGGATGAACTCCTTCAAAACGGCTCGACCGACTGTCGTGAAATTCCTCACATTCGATAGGGCTGGTAGAAGGTCCTAAAGCATACGAGATCTTCCGCCAAGCTTTCTCCTATGAGCAATATCCAAATTTCGGCACTTCAAGGACAACACCAGTAATGACGTTGTTCACTGACATTGACGGAGTTCCTCAATGTAACTCACTTTAAACTCAACCATTTTTTGCGGCGGCCCTCCCGTCTTAGGTTGGGCGTAACACAAAAAACCCATCGCAAACAAATCAACCATTACGAGGGGCTAGAACAACGTTTTCCCGAGGAAAAAGTCCAGCAGTAGTATATACATAGAAATTGGAAAAGAAATGAGAATGAAAATAATTATTTTAATGTATCAGTTATACATAATTTTTCAATTGCAGATCCCCTTTTCATATTTCTATAATTAGAATACAAATGAATCTAAAAATTAAATATATAAAAAATAAAAAATCGAAAGTGTAATTATTCTGTTTCTATGAAAATGTATAAACATTTCTTATCTACATTGAGTGGACCTAAGGTTGCGCTCCGCCACTGTAATTCATTATTACATCTTGTAGATATTTGTTAATGACACAATAGTACATCCATGGGAAACTCTTGGCCCTATAAAACAGTCACAACTTTAATTATCCATGTTCTCTTATCTAGATCAACTAGAAACATATTTACTTACTTTGTATGCTTTTGTCATGACATTTTACAACAATAGTAATAACACGATTCGCAATCTAGTTCGCGTATTTGTCGCCACAGCAGCACTTCATGTTACCAATTCTACGTCGATAACAGTGGTATGAAGTGTACTGTTTGATCGACATTGCAGTCGGATAGTGCTGCTACCTTTCAACAAAACTAACAACGAAGTGCTAGGTGGCGAGAAATGAGATTTTGCTTTTTATAGCAATCAGCCTTGATTTTCTGATGTTAGGGGGGGGGGGATTTTAAATTAAAATGTAATATGATATCATCAATGGTTTCTCGCGCTCAAGGGGTCTCACTGCCACCAGAGGTGAATAATTTTAGGTACTTTTTTAAATAGTGGGTTTAACGACGCACTGTTATAATAACTGAGATCTAATAGCGTCGGATGGATGAATAATGATTAATAGAAATCATTATTTATTATCAATTAATATAATTTCTCCAATTATTTGACACTCCAAATCTTTCAAATAGGCCTATGTTGATTTATTGAATTTCGATAACAGTTATATTAGAAGATTAAAAACAGGATCTTCGTTTTGGATATTTTCTAACAAGCCGATTAATGAATTAAACTGTCAATTAAACTTAGTTTGTCGACGAATACTAGTTTAGGATTATCAACACTCATTCGATAGGCCTAAGTTTTCACCGTTAATCCAACCAGTTGGTGATTCGATCAGAAATTGACAAATTTAATCTATTATTTTTAAAGTTCTGACAAAGCTGTTCTGACTATATCGTCACATAACATTCTATTCAATCCCCGAGAGTTCAAGTATGGATTGTGTGTAATTTCACTCGCTCGTATATATATATATGTATATATATATATATTATATATATTCATATATATATAATAATATATATATATATATATAAATTATATATATATATATATATATATATATATATTTTATTTATATATAATATATATAAAATAATAGACTTATATTCTATATATATATTATATCTATATTATATATCTATATTATATTATCTATTTATTTATATAATATAATATATTATATATTATAATTATATAATATATTTATTATATAATATAGTATATATATATATATTTTTATTCTATATATTATATATATATATATTATAATAAATATATATAAATTATTTTATATAATATATATAAAATATATATATATAATATATATATTATAAAAATTTATATATAAAATTTTTTAATTATTATATATATATATTTTATATTTTTATATAAATTTATATCATGGGAGGCGGACTTGAGTAAAGGATGCAGTGGCGAAAAATGATGTAAAGGGAAATTTTCAGAAAAGGAGGGGGGGTCGGGGCGGCCCCAGCCCCCGGGGCCACAGCCGTAGGCAAAAATTTTTCTATTTTTTAAAACCCTTTGACGCTAAAATAATTTTAAGAAGTATATAATTGTTTTTAACTCACCGGACCGTTGTTTTTATTGTCGAAAATGAATCTAGCCTTCTGGTTTTTTTCCAAATTTCGTTCCTTTTTTTGCTTGAGCAATTTTCTCTATATCGTAAAAATTTCCTAAACCCAAAAAAGACGAGCTGTTCATAGTGAACGGCTACTTTTAAACCGGGGAGAATTGAAAAAATTTAAAAATCAAAATACATGTAAATGAAAAATTTAAAAAATGACCTTCACAAAACAGTTGCTAAGGTCTTGTTTTGGGAATATCTAATGGCAACTGGCTTTGTCGTTTACAACTTACAAGACACAAACTGAGAACTAAAGACACAATATCCTATCCCAAGAATGGTCATTCTTGAATTTATCGTTAACACATGTGCAATATGCATCCGCTTTCTATTCTTTACAGAAGGCCGCGGTCAGTCCCGTTACTTATTTTTATTACGAGTGCGAGTACCATAATTTGGGTCTTTCGTTCACTTCAAGTCGTGTTTCCAATGTCTAACTGTGATAGGTTTGATATGACTTATGAAATTCATGATTATGAATGCGTTCAAATTGAACGAATATAACACTTCACGGGACCTACGTATAATTTTAATTCATATTATCATTATTTTAAATATATCAACCACCTATGCTTAGTACAATCAATAGAACTTCATGCTATATATTATGTTTGATTGCTTTACTTTACGCGATCAGGCCTGGAGACCATTTTTATATTTGATTAATAATACATTTTATATGCTCATGCCAAGGAAAAAATAATCAAATAGGAATATATAGAAATAATAAATCATAGACAATGTCCGTGGCTCATCATGAAATACACCATCTTCTCTTTATAACTCGTCAATTCAAGGTTGACATTGGTGTTCAAATATTGCGAGCCGACTTTAAATTGTGAATGAGAAAGTTTCTACAATATATCCACGAGCTACGAACGCCCCCGAACCACCCGCATCGTTAGTGGTGTGGAATAGGGGGGTCTTACGCTCGACACCTTCTTTCAGAAATGTTTCGAACCCTTGCATGCAATAGAGGTTGGTAGCTTAATGTTACTTTAACAAGCCATTAAACCATTTAAAAAAACTGTCCCTTACACCCCACCCACCCTTCACCACCACAGTCCGGGCCAGCAGCAGTGTTGAGTATCGTGTCGAGGAAAAAGCTGTCCATTTTTGTACTGTGCGGCACATCGAAAAAATAGCATCAGTTAAGGGATATAAGGAAAACAAACTAGTACTCGCTGTGCATAAAATATATAGATTATGTGGGGTAATCTTGAAATTCGAGTCACTTTTAACCACTTATGCACACATCTTTCACGGAAATATTTAATTTTTTGTTTTTATTAAAAGAAATGAATGATGATCCGTTAAGGGATTTCTGAAAAAAATTCTAGGCATGGCCGCTGCACCCTGACGCCCCGCCACTGATTATAAATATATATAAATATATTATATATATATATATATTTATATTTATATTAATATATATAATATATATATATATTAAATTTTTAATATTAAATTTATAATAATTTTAAAATTTATAAATTTATATATTAATATATATTATTATATATTATATTATTAAAAAATATATATATTTATAATTTTATATAAATATATATATATATATTTTATATAATATAAATATATTTATATATATATATATATATATAAAATTTTTAAATATATATAAATATATATATTATATATATATAATATATATATTTATTTATTTTAATAATAATAAATAAATATATATTATATATAATATATATATATAATATTATATATATATATTATATTATAAATATATAATATATAATTATATATAATAATTTATAATAATTATTATATATATATATATTATTTAATTTTATATTTAAAATATATAAAGATATATTATTATATATATTTATATAATATTTTTAATATAATTTAATATATATATTTTATTAATATATATATTAAAATTTTTAAAATATTTTTTATATATATATTAATATTATATATATTAAAAAATGTTATAATTTTTAATATATATATATATATTAAAATTATATATATATATATAAAACCCCAAAAGACCAAAGGAAAGTATATGTTTGGGGCCCATGCCAAACCAAAACAAAAAACCTAATCATGAATAATGCAGACAATTTCTCTTTTTAAACTCTCGGTATTGTTTTATCTTTTCTTTTTTTTGTAAAAAAAGGAGATGAAAAAAAACAAGGGGGACAGAACAATTTTGGGTCACGATATCTTGATCTTTGGTAACAAAAATTTGATAAAATTTTGGTATTGCACGGACATAATTTGTCTTGAACGTTCCTTGAACCAAAGAAGCGCTGGAAGATTATCAGGAACGATAAGGATGTGGTTGAAAAAGTTATAGAAAGACCTAGTAAGATGATTGAGGAAATGGGATGGGAAAATTTGGCGAAAGGAAGACAAATAGAAAGAATGTGCAATTTTGTTAGAGTCAAGAATGAATATACAGGATGAGATGAATTAAGCAATAGAATTGGAAAGGGATTACAAAGAAGTAGAAGGGGAAGGGTAAGAATGGAAGTGGAAAAAGGGATAGAGAAGTAGGTAAATATGGATTTATACAAAGAACGACGCGGGAATGGAATGAATTGGAAGAAAATATCAAGAACATAACGAAGATTGGTGATTTAAGAAGAGAGCTGAGAAAAAAATGAAGTATAATTATATCGAGTATGTTTGATTGTAATTTCATTAGGTATAGTAACCATTACCACCTGTTTTATGAAAAATCTGTAATGAACTAGGAAAACGCGTTATGTGTTTCCGCGTTGATGGATGAGCTAATGAGAATGACATTGAATTCTTTCAAAAAGTTATATCAAGTTAATGTTTTGACGGCATTCAAGTTAAAAAATCAATCTTTCCATTTGGTTGGTTTATTTCGTTGACTATTCTCATGAAGGAAATATTAGATGCAATTTGATATTATATATTGTAATATTAGACTACTATATGAGACGTGATGACAGCTGTATACATATACACACCTGAGACCATCCTCTTATAATCATTACTCATACTCAAAATTTCTTCGATAATAAAGAAGGCCTTGTTTAATCGTTCTCCACTAATTGGTGGACACTTGTTGCTTGGATTTAATTGGTTTTCTTAATAGCTTTAAAACATGTGTAAAAATGTCATTAAATAAGTTTTTATATCTAAACGACTGATTGGATTTCAGTAAAAGTTTGCAATAATCTGTATCATCATTATATGAGATTTGGAGAAAATATGAGTTTTTTCGAAAGACATTTTCTGTACCTAATTCTTCTCTTGCTTTTTTTTGTCATTATATAATTTTTTATATCAAAACGACTGATTGGATTTCAGTGAAAGTTCGGAATAATGTGTATCATTATTATATTGAAATCTGGTGAAAATTTGAATTTTTCGAATGACATTTTTTTCACGAAAATTTTTCTCTGGCTATTCTTATGGGTACTTGGAAATGGAAATTAGTTTTCTCAGAATGTGTGCAATCGATTGCGTATAAAAACTAATGAGATTCAATCCATATGATGACACATGGGCATGCCAAGTTTCAATCGATTTTGAATTTTTGTCTGACCTGTAGAGCGCGAACAAAAAAAAAAAAAAAAAAAAAAAAAAAACATGTACATTTTTTTCGGGTCAAGTGAAATTGAGTCTTCGCTTCGCTCATCCAATAAATAAAATATGTAAATATGTAAACATCGGACCCAGCTAGTGAATATAGTTAAAATCCACTCAAAATAAAACGACTCGTGAAGAAAATGAATATTGGTGAGTTCAGAATTTCAGTTGAAAAGTTAATTAGTTGACTTTATTCAGCGTCCTTGGGAGTCGATTTAGCGTAATATCAGTTTTTTAGTGATAACTTTTGTATGGTACAAGATATCGAAATTCTAAAAACGAGGAAACACAGATCTTCACATATCTTCAAGATGGTGTAAGTAATAACTATTTATCTCAAATCACCTGATTGTCAGACGTAAACGCTTGAAAATACACATTTTTTAAGCGTATACGCCTGACAATCATACGATGTGAGATACATAATTATTATATACACCGTCTTGAAGGTATTGCAAATATCTGTGTTTCCTTGTTTTTAGAATTTCGATATCTTGTACCGTTCAAAAGTTATCACTAAAAAACTGATATTACGCTAAATCGACTCCCATATATGCCCCAAGCTAATAAATAAGTATGATTTATAAATATATCTGGTGGTTACACATAGTCATAATTAATTATTAATTAGTGAATTGTTATACTTTTGGTACGAAAATAACATGGGTGACCAAGGGTGATAACAAGTTATTTCGCTCATTATTGTTCATTTTACTAATTATCTACTTGATACAACCCTGCTCCAACATAAATACAAATACATTCGTTGTATTCTATTGGCAATATATTAATAACATTTCTCCCTTTTTTAAATCGAAATGTAATTTGTAATTTAAAGCAAATCTGTAGATTGTGGTGTAAGTGTATCACTTTCATGACAAGCGATGTATTAAATAAATGGATATTAATATAAAAATGATTCATGACACATAACTGAGATCCATTAATGGATTGTGAACTCCTACACAGAAGTTAATAGCAGTTTTAAAAGCGATAATTCTTACTATCCATGTTTGGTTCGAGCAACAAGTAATCTATCAATGCTGCCAATCCCACATTTTATTAACAACAAAATAAGTAACACCAGTATATAAGCTGTGGGATGGGGATGAAAGTCAGACAAATATTTCTCAATAAGTTTACATAAATTCCAATTTCTCAATTTCATTTTACTGTGCATATAATCTTCAATACATAATAGGCCTATAAATGTTTTTTTTTTCAATAACATCGAAACTTGATACAAAATCATTGTTCCCCAATTAAGGCTTTGAATGGAAGATTAGATTGTTTGAACGGGGCACCACGAGGGCGATCTTACCACCCCAAGGAATAATTAAAATATGATAACTCATTTAACAAACAAATCAAATCTTAAATAAGGTAGTAATTTCAGGGTTAGAAAACAATTCAAACATTCACAGTGGGGAGAAAAAATCTTGAATCTTCACCTTATCTTGACATTCTTCTTAAATAGTTCTTAAATAGTTAAATTGTTTTTCTTCAAGATCGAAAACTTGACACAAAGCAACTGTTTCCCTATGAAGGCAAAGAATGAACGTTCAGGATGGTTTGAAGGGTAACCACAAGGGCGATCTTACCATTCCATTTTAAATATTAAAAACCTATCAACTTCAACAACAGGACTGCCCTGTCTGTAACCATTTTCCGCCGCAGATAAAAGTCTTTCAGTTTCCAAAAGTCCGGAACACATTAGGCCTATAAGTAAAAACCTTTCTCTATTGTGATATATATCCGGACATTTCCAGGATTGGTTAAGAGTAAACAAAATACACGAATGTTGATATTTTCCACGTTGAACCAAGTCTCTTAGACAGTGTAGGCCCTACTTTTCCGTGAAGTTTACCACTGTATAATCAGGATTTTTTTCAAAATAGCGCAAAATTACCTCGCTGTCGACGCGCCTTTAAACCCAAACACCAACCCCAACAAATAATAGGCATGAAATGGTATGATTTCATTAGAAATTGTAGTGATAAATTATAAAAAAAAATAAATCAAAAGTCATATTGTGAAAAAAGAATCAAATATTGAGATATTTTCAATTGAATCCATACCACCCGTTATGTAGGATTATCCTCCGACAGCTTGTGTGATTGAGACTGACTCCTCCCCCCTCCCCCCCCCCCCCCCCCCCGGACCAGAAGGTGCATGTCACCACTGACCTCACTCATCAATCACAGCTGACACTACTGCGGCTCAATATGACATGACATTGACTGACTGGTACGAGCTTCGAATCCAGAGCAGGTCTTCATCAGTGAATACGTGGAGTTAGTTGAATGGATATGGGGGGGGGGGGGAGGTAAGGGGGTTTACGACGCGTCAACGACGAAGGCCCGGTATTATCAAGTCTAGTTAGACTTTATATGAGAGTTGGTGAGAATAAATAGCATGGGTAACCTTGGTGATAACAACTTCGAATTGCCGGTTAGAGCTTTGGTAATTCAGGCACTAAGAGCCGATTGTACCAACTGATGATTAAATGTTACTTAGTTAATCATTACTTAAGGTTCAAAAATAGCATATGTATCCAAGGGTAATAACAAGTTAATTTGCTAATTGTTGCTTAATTCACTAATCATCACTTGGTACAACCGGCTCTAAGGCCCGGTATTACGAATAATAAATTTGTTGATTAAGCGATAATTAGTGGATTAGCTTGTTATTACCCTTGGTTACCAATGTTATTTTTGTACTGCCTTTGATTAATTAGCTTAATTAACACATTTTTATTATTGGTAATATGGGCTCTAAGTAAATTTAAAAAATAACTGCAATTAAAAAAAATCGAAGTGTTTTTGAGACTGACTCCTGAATTTTGGTAATTTTGCGCCCGATGAAGCGGAACCCACTCACAGGGTAACATTATTAGTGTCAACAATGCATATAAACGATCGCACTGACTTAAATTTAGTATGACCATATTGTAATGAAACTGCTTCACACCATTCAAAGAAGTATCTTCTAAAATATTGTCTATCCATAATAAACATTCACAATATATTAAGTGTTATCTCTGTGTAACGGTACGCTCTGAGGTGAACTTATGTTGTAGAAATATAGAGTGTTACTTTTACATATCTTTACCTATTACATATTTTTACTTATTTCACATATTTATTCTTACATATGTCACAGATTTTCATATTAAATAACGAAGTAGTGTACCAAGAGAAACTATATAAAACCCTAAATATTGAACGTGTACGTGGTACTAGGACGGGAGCTGAAGTGCTCCCGAAATATTGTTAGTATTTCATTGTATTTTATTTTATTTCTTTGACAAGTACCACGTACATGTCCAATATTTAGGGTTTTATATAATAAATATTTTCATATCTTTACACCTTTGCTTATTATACAATCTGACTTGTTGGCATTTCCAACAAATGTTGTCTGCATCAGATGATGATGTATTTGTTGATTTTGTATCTTGCACGGTTCAAGTTTTATAATCATTTATACCAGTGAAATCACTCTGGCGGGAACGTTTTGCCCTATGGAGACCGGGGGCGCCTTAAGGCTGTTTCATGGGTAAATGAGACGCATTGCAGGGTCTCGAGAAAATATTCTACAGGCCATATTTAATTATAAGAGAAAATTGAAAAAACATAGTTCCATTGGAAATTGAATGGCCTCTTCAATGAAAATATGTTTCGATACCTCAAATTATTATAAATGAGACGAAAATACAGTAGGCCTATATGATAACGTATAGTATTTAAGAATCCGATGAACAGAGAGAGACCGGGGAACCTCAATTGAAGTGCACCGAAGTAATATTAGTACCGTGTGCAACAAGTGAAGTATTATTAGTAACGTGTGCAATGTTTTGATTGCAGTACCGGCGAGTTATCTACCTGCTGGTACATCCTGCTCTCCGGATCCGTCTTCATCGACGGCTCCATGTTCCTGCCGCGATCAAGGTAAGCTGCTGGTCACGTGGTCCACACGTTGGGCGCCATTGTCACGCCGGTAGCAGCAGCCGTTGTTACTGTTCGTAGCTATACTGATACAGCCACACACTACCCTGTACACCTCACGCCACACCCTTTAACATTTAACAACATTTGTATGTCAAAGTTTGTATATTTCATTTATTTATACAGCTGCAGTGCGCACGCATGCGCAGTGGCAGACTTCAAATGTATAATTCACAATTCACATTAGTTTTGTATTCTTCTCTTAAAATTCTGCTATAGTTTTTGCTCTTCTTGCCTCTTCTCCCAGCCCATTCCAATGGATTATCGTTTTTTGAAGAAAACCACCTCTACCCATTTCTGTTCTAGCCCTCTCCACAGCAAGCTGCTTCTCCTCTCACACTCCTCTGAACTCTCATCCCTATCCTATCTCTAACTTCTTCCCACCCCGTAAAACCATTCGTTGCCCTGAAAAAAAGTTCAGGAGTCTGTCCTTTTCCCCTCCTTTCCTCTAATTTTTCCCATCCCAATTCTTTTACATGCACAATTCATACGCACAAGAAGCATACACATGTCGGTATATCATTTACAGAAATGTGCGTTGTGGATTCTTTGACAATAATAAATAAATATCCTTCGCCCGGTTCCAATAAGTCAGGTCGGGGGGGGGGGGGGGGGGGGAGGAGGAGGTGTCAATCACTTATCTAGGGCATCTCAAACAATTCCGGCTAGCCAATCCTGTCGCATCATCGTCCTCGTCTTCATCATCTTCTTCACTTTCTTCTTCCATCTCTACTGATATTCGCCATGCTTTCCGTTCTTACCTCAATCTTTCCTCTTCCACATCTTCCCATATACCTCCTCTTCTCCTCACGCTTCCACTTATCTGATCCCTCCATCTTCCTTGTGGTCTCTTAAGTTTTCTTCTACCCTCTAATACTTTCCTTGGCATTCGTTTGGGTTCAACCAGGTCCGATATTCCCCTCACCTACCAGATCACATGACGTAACGAGCTCGTCATCAACTGAGCTGCATTAAAAACATTGATAAGAATTTGTATTTGTTGTTTCCAATTGTGAGAAATCATTGGAATATACATGGGCGTCGGCAGCGGGGAGGGGAGGGGGTGCCCTTGCCCCCCCCCCTCCTCCTCCCCCCCTGAGACCAGGCAGAAATTCATTTGAATTTTTTTTTTTTTTTAATCTATGATTTTTTTGAAACTTTGTAAGTACCGACTGTACCGGTGACATATTTCAACATGTCTTGTTACGCGGGTGGTCATGAAAATTTGAAAAATTGAAAATAAATTCTCACCAATGTAATTCTGATGTAACAAGGCTAAGCCTTCGCCGACTGACGAATATGATTTATTGGGCTATTCTCGTCATTTCCTGGAAAATTTGATATTGGGTATCATACAGACCAATCAGATTCTAATAACTCATTTTGGTTATTTCGTATGATGAAATATTTAAAAAGATGAATAGGATCAACTTCTTGCATAGAATTCAATCAATTCAACATTATCTGTCGTCTTTCTCTATAAAAATCAAAAGCTAATTAAATAGTCACAAAACCTCTCAAAACACCATAAAACGATGGAATTTCAAAAAATCTTTTTGGGGAGCCCTCTCCCCCACTCCCATTGGGACTTGTGCATTCTCGAATTTGGGATATTTTGCCCTCCCCCCCCCCCCTTGAATTTCTTCCTGCCGACGCCCATGGGAATATACACACACACATATTATATGAAACGGTGTTATTTGTGTTTGTGAAGTTGGTACACGAATGACGAAAAGCGTATCTAATATCGAGCAACGTCTCGGGGTGTGTGTGGGCGTGGCTTGTGGGTGATCGTACGGGTCACATGACCATCACAGGAGTGACGTATTGTTTTAGGAGTGAGAGAGAGAGAGATGGTGAGAGAGAATAGGTCAAAGGTCGAACAGAAGGTGGATAATGATTTGCAGTTACACAGGAGTCGGTGGAAATATCGCGAGAAGTTGGCAACAGAACACACACACACACACACATATATATATATATATATATATATAAAAACTTTCTTTTTCATACGCCAACTTATCCAACTTAGAACCTATAGGTTTTGGGTCAAATCGGTTGAACCATTTTTCAGACACATCATCTCAAAGTTTCTAAAAACCCCATAACATTGTTCTGGGCGAAAAAAATTGAAAATAAATTCTCACCAATGTAATTCGAATTTCCTTACAATATGTAAACACGAAATGATACACATAATTAAAAATGTGCATGCAATTAGAACCAGACGTTTCGAAGAAAATAATGTAATACATGTTCTTTATTCATTGAATTGATAGAAATAATAGCAGAAAAATGTTGCAGTGATAGATTCACGGCTTCCTAGATTCGTTGGTATCGATTGAAGTATATCAACTCAAGTTGTGTATTGTTTTAGATTTTACTTTATAGATATCTTGCTCATCTTACAAAGCATATTCTGCGTTTGTCTAATTATTTTAGGGGGGTTTCTTTTAATGTGGATTAATCACGCACCAACCATTTTATTTGACCACAAGTGTACTTTTATATCTATAATACGTGTGCAAGATTGGAAATCATGTGCATATCACTGTACTTCACAGTTTACATAACGATTTATATTGACACAATATCTCGACTCGATGGGAAAAGCAAATTAAATTAAATTGTATCGCAATGATTTAACGTTGTAATGGGATTTCTGATTCAGTACACGATTAGTGGATTCTGATAGAATTGATGGAGTAAAGCCAATCATGGTAGCAGTTGGAGTCAGTGTAACAACATGACAAAGTAAAACATACCTATTTTTCATGTTATTGTAATATAATTCAAGAATTTATTTCGTTTTTTGTTTAGGTAGGACAAGCAAAGAATTGAAACTTATTTAAAATAGTTGAAAATCATCAAATTACCAAAAAAATATAGTCAGTTTTAAGTTTGTTATGTTGGTAGACGAAGGTCAACACTCGTGAATTGAAGTATACTTAGTATTTCAGTTGTAAATTGACTTTAAATCGTGATAGTTTGTTTAATCAGACTGTAATTTCAATTTGTTGATTCATGAAATCACAATTCATTGTTTGAAAGATGACCATAATCCATAGTTAAATATGATGGAATGATATAAACTGAATTGGAAATAGTATCAGAAAATCATATAGGCTATTTACTTGTTCAATAGCTGTCGTATCCCCGAAAATGCCTACTGCTAGTTAGTTAAAGTACACATATTCGCCAGTAAACCTGTGAACTATTGCGTTTTCCTGTAACTGTCGAAATTGCCGTGAGATGTGGCTACGTATGACGTCATCATCGTCTTTAAATAGACACATATTATTGATTTTAATTGATCAAAGTGGTCGATCAGTTGTATTAATTAGATCTTCCCAGGTCAGTACGCCTTGTGGCTAGGCAATACATCTAACGTGAGTGTGACGCTTGTTGCGCACTCGCAAGGTGTAATTCAGATTGTTTTATTCGTCTTTTACGACGTCGTAGGCTAGTTGGAGTGATAATAGATGAATGAAAGTTGAACGAGGCAGTAAAATTTTTAGGATTTACCAATTAATTATGTTCAATAATTGAAGTTACGGATTTTAATGAGTGTTTCTTTTATTTCTGCGAAATTATGAAATGGAACAAAAATACCATGAAAATGATAATATTCTCAATGAATAATAGTAGTTTCCGTGGTGCGTCTTCCATCAAATTTTGGGTAGGAATCAGAAATGAAGAACAAACCATAATTTGATCAGGATTTACAATTTAAAGGTGACACATTTCTATTTTTATGTGTGTTTGCATATAAATATCTGCATTGTGAAATAAGATCAACTGATACGAATAAAAATTTCATAATTCAAAAATGATAAATCCATTAATAAAAAATAAAATAAGTTTTTGCCGCAATTTTCCGCCGAGCGATTCCGATTATTGCCGAAGCGAGCAACTCTCGAAGCCGAAGCTAGTTGAACATCTGGGTGGGGGGGAGAAGTAGAATGTATTTCCAGTTCACAGCGGTCAGTCGACGAACTGAGAGCCGCAGCTTCCATTTCGTGGCATATACCGAGTTTATTTCATGAAATTCATTAATAAACCAACAATATAAACCATATTCAACAGCAAAACAAGCGAAATACAGTGGATAAGTAATGTGAAATGTGTTTTTTAAATGTGTAAACGTATAAATTAGTGATTGCGGAGTGAAAATAGTGTCTTTTTGACAGCCTACAAAAAAGTGTAGGCCAAAGGCCTCTAACTGCACCGTTCATAAATAGTGCATCATTGATATAAAATTGTTTTCAAGTGTGTTTTAAATCGGTATATTTAAAACTAAGTGATTGGATCTCGTTTCATATAAAAGGATACAAAACATACTTCAAGATTCCTCTACACGAGAATGAAAGGTAGGGTTAAAAACTTGGAATCTGAAAGATCTAGATTTACGTTGACCGGTATTCGAAATTCGAATCGCAGTCAATATTCGATATTCGAATCCCAGTCCATATTCGATATTCGAATCCTATCTTTACCACCGCCCACCTCATTATTAATCTCAATAGGTCCATTGTTACTAATATGTGTCATTCTTATCACCACAATGGCTATGATTATTTGCTCAGAACAAATCAATTCTTGTCTACACATAGCCTAGGCCTACTGGTCTACATAGATTAGGTACCATCATCTGACAGCGATCTGAAGTGTCGTTTTATTTACCTGGTTATCGTATTCATTTCAAATCCCGGTTATGTCAACAAACTATCTAGTTTAGTAGGCCTAGTATTGGCGATAAAAATTATCCACGGTCGATTTTGTATACAATTAATTCGGGGTTAATTATTTGATTGCAAATTATTTAGGCCTACCATATGACATTTCTACTCAAATAGATTAGGCTCTTCTATTCACCATCGGTGTATGGCACAACATGCGAACATTGTTGTTGTTGTTGTTGGTGCGCTCAACCCAATATAATCAGCTAAACTAAACTAAACCAACAAACATACAATCTGAAGTACCGGTACCGGTTATTTAATCTAAATCCTACTATTGTTTCGGTGAATATCCACTTGGAATAGATTTCAAATGTCTTTGTTTCATTTTCTTTTCTCTCTAAATACCGAAGTCGATTTTGTTTGTGAAGGTTCCATCCAAGAAGGAGACATAATCTAGGGCGGAGATTCCACTGTGCTTGAGTCATCCTTTCTAATCTAGAATCAGCTAGGGTCTATACGTCAATTAGTGTCCACGGAAGAATTCAACCGCACAAAATTAATAAAACATCCTAATGACTATTTTCTCTCTCTGACATTTATGTGGTCAGCTGTCACTAATCTTGTTGACACCACATATCGTGATTTACAGTAGTACCAATCCACCAACAATATATAATTATCGTGTCTGATTTTCGCTGTATGTTATCGTCCACAGACTCACTATATTTAGCATAGCACTTTTTTTCTCTTCAGTATACCTGTTTTTTTATCATTCATTTTCTCTCTTCGTGTCTTGGATCCGTGTTGCTCTCTCACGGCGTTTAGTGTGCGAGAGAGAGATACAGAGAGAGAGAGAGAGAGAGAGAGCGATAGAGGCAGAACGGCACATTCTATTGAACATTTATAACGTTGCCAAGTCGTCTCAGGTAAAAGGTACACGCTAATACGACAGTCTCTTCATATGTAAACAAAACCAAAACTAAAAATACATTTCCAATCAAAACTATCAATGAAACAAAACTGAAATTGTATATAGATACCAATTAATGATTTCTCAATTATATTTTTTATAATTTAAATCGAAATAAAGAACCGTTCTCAGATAAAATAAATACAGATTCCGTGTATTTGATACGTCAAAGAGTGTACAGTGAAGGTAAAAACGTAAATGTACCTGTTGCCAGAGTGTTTCTGATAACCAGTCTAGGGGATTATCTTGTTTTGGTGTTGGTAGGCCTACAACGTGTGTCGTCTGGTAATATTGGCTAACCTGACAGACTTGATGGCTGGGATGTGACTCATAGCTCCACGATTATCGCTAGAATGGTGGCCTAAGTTATGAATGAATCTTTTGTTTGTATTGTGTTTTTAGACTAGTTTTTATTATGCTGGGATATTGGCCTATATGTGTTAGTTTAGAGGCCTATTTGGGTTGGCGTTTAGAGGAGGTACATGACAGGATAGAGAAAGAAGGTTTATAGGAATGAATGGAAACTGTGGAAAACCTGGTTGAAGATGAATCGTCTTATCATCTTATAAATATTAGTTGAATCACCTTGTTATTTTTTAAAATTTGTAGGGTATCAGGTTTAACTGTACTGATGACTGTATTGGCGTCGGTGAATGATGTATGCGATGATGAGATGGCAAATTGTCAAGTGTTTTTGGAAAGTGGGAAGTAGTCTGTTGTGACCAACCATCCCAGTACTGACCTGAACGGGAGAGGTTAACCTCGAAACACTCCTGTCAGGACGGTCGACCACGGCGGGAATCGAACCCGGGCCAACCCCTGAATGACGGTTTCAGTGTGCTAGTCACTCGACCACCTGTCTATGGGGAGATGTGATGAAAAATGTTACTTTCAATTAGGTGTTGGTTTGGATTTTATCGATACAGGTCCCAGTAGACTATTTGTTTTTCACCGAAGCCAATACATTTAGCGAGGGGCTTACAACTCGAAAATTTGGTGTACACCTGATTTCAGATTTCAAGTGATTTCAGGTGATTTCAGATGGTTTCAGGTGATTTCAGCTGATTTCAGCTGATTTCAAGTGATTTCACGGATTTCAAGGGGATTTCATGGCATTTTTGTGGCTGATTTCAGGAGTTGCTAACCCCTCGACATTTAGTCATGACTATAGAGTGTGCAGTTGAACCTAATATTTATAAATTGAATTAAATTATTAAAAATACCCTCTTGTGGCTCAAATCAGCGGTAGAAACTTGTCAGGTCGGGCGTAAGTTCAAATCCCGCATAAGGCATAAGTTTTGGTAAACGTCCTTTCACCTATCATCACTTCATCGTTTCATTATCACCCGCTCATTCGTATCCCCGTATAACCTAGCTGTTGGTGGGGTCGTTAAGCAGCATTAAAGAATGAATCAGTGATAAGAAGGTGAATAACTGCTACCAGAGTATCAAGTTCATTTCCCGGTCATCGTATCATTTGTTTTCAATTAAATACAATTATCAGTATTCCTAACTCGATTCGTCATCGGCATCATTCATTCATTCCTAGTATTGAAGGGCAGAAGTTCAGTACGTAACATTCATTCATTCTAGTAACTCCAGCCTAGAGACTTGACACAACTCTTGTGGTGGTTTGACCTCAAGTGAGAACACGATGCCTTGATATACTTGTGTTCGCAAAAGAAGAGCTATCAACTAGAATTAATTGTACTAGGAAAACCCTATATATGCGTTGTTAGACGAGCGGATAGTATGGGTAAAAATGGGTAAAAACTGATTCGAGTGGTACCAATTTAGCGCATTTTATGTTTTTTTCTTCAAAATGGCTGACCCGATCAAGTTGAAAATTTCCAGAAATGTCTATCAAAATGTAATTCAACTTCAAGCAAAATTTCATTTTTTTGGATTTTTTTTTTTCGGACACTTGAGATGGTTCGTTAACAACAGGCCACGACTGACTCCTTCCCACTATCCAAAAATATCCAATACAATAACTCTTCAACTCATTCGTATCATTCGTCGACGCCAATAGATCGTAGTCATTATTACAGTGCGTCGTTAAACCCAGTAAATAAATACTCGATTCTAATTGTAGCCAATTGTAAACCTCAATTGGTTACCTCAGACTCCAGTGGACTATTTATTTTACATTTGTGGTTCGTTATCAGTCTTTATCACTTATCGTACCCTGGGATTTACCATCATTATATTATTACGGCAAACCGGGACATTTTATATAGCTTTATGCAATCAATTGTCCGTATTACAGATATAGTAGTGATGTTTGTTGTTTGTTGTGGTTGTTTATTCATCGAGTAATGACCCCACCACCAACAGATTATTGGGGTTACGATGAGTGATTGAATGATGTACAACTACTCATATGGACCTTATGTGGGACTCGAACCCACGACTGAAGTTACAGAAAATAGTCAATTGACTGACTTGGCCAAACAGGCGACCTGATTTGTACGTCGGTGTGTCACCGTGCTCGATTTGTCTCATTAATCATTCATCCGACGCCAATAGATCTTGGTTATCATTCAGTGCGTCGTTGAATGATATAAATAATATGTGAATATGAATCAATATAATTATGAATATAAATAAATATGAGTGAAAATAAATATAGGGCCAGAATAAAAACAAATCTAATTATATTTGAATACAAATAAATATATATATATAAATAAATATCAATCAATATAGGCCTTCATATAAATGAATATTGATAAATTGTGTGAATAGATTTATAAAAATATGAATATGATTGAATATTATATAAAAACGAATAAAATATCAATATAATTAAATATAAAATTTTATGAATGAAATATAAATAGCTGGCCTATAAACAAAATATGAATACCGGTACCATATAAATAAAAATAAATTATATATATGTAGATATAAATGTAAATGTAAATGAAACAATATAAATATAATAAATAAAAACTGTACATTTGCTCATCCAACAATATCGTTTGCATGACGCAATGTACCGCCAAACAATTATTGTTTGAACATGACCAGGTATACAACTATACCACCACACCTGCCCGCCACCCTATTGCCGGTTCGACCGCCCGTTCCCTCCCATAACCCAGCCGAAACGCCCGGCAGTCTCGACTAGCCACTAGTTTTGTCACCTAGTTTTCGGTGTACCCCCCTTCCCTCCCCCCTATTATTTGTACAACAATGTCGGGTTTACCCTCCCGTATTTGTATGTACGTTTCGCTGTTGTGTTATAATGCCAATCGATATCCTGCCTGGTGGGTTGAATTGCGTTGCATTCAATGTCTCTTTAGTTCACAGTCACGTATATAACCCACGCCCCGTCTGGCTCAGTCAGCTAAGGGAATAAAACGGGAGTGATTTCGGGATCGGGCTCGATTCCCGCGTGAGGCAATTTACTTGTAACATTTTGTTAGTTTTACGACGTATTTTGATGTCATGCTGCAATTTGTGTGAGTTGTTAATATTTGTTTTTATTTAAATTTGGTTTAACGAGTACTGTACTGAAGAATAACGATCTAATGGCGTCGGTGAATGATATGTGGGATGATTAGATACTATAGATTGTTTCATTAGATGTTTTTGGATCGGTCGAGGCCCATCCCAGTACTGACCCGAACGACTGAGGGAAAGCACGAAAAACCTCTGACTAGGATTGTCAACCATAGCGGGAATCGAACCCCGGTCTCGTGAATGACGGTTCAGTGTGCTAGCCACTCGACCATCCGTTTTCATGGCGGCATATGAGTCCTCATTTCACTAATCGAGCCGAAAACATGAAGAGACCAGTGACATACAGAAGTGCCGTTGCAATATGAAGACCTTATCTCATTACGGTACTTGACTGAATATGCATACAGGTATGTACTATTATCTATGTGACCGGGTGTAATCAGGCCTAATTAGCGGCAAAACACGTGTCACTAGACACTCTGACCCGATCGACCGTCTCCCCTATCCACTAGCACTGATTGTCGGGGGTTTCGACACTCATATACACACTTCGAATTGTCACGAAAGAACATACTAGATGTCAAAGTACATGTGTTTGAGAGAGAGAGAAACTATACTCCAACATGAACAAATACCAAGACGCGTGGACGCGAGTGACTAGCACATTGAACCGTCAGTCAGGAGACCTGGGTTCGATTTTCGCCTCGGTCGACCATACTGACGGATTTTTCGATGGTTTCCCTCTGTCGTTCAGATTGATACTGCATGGGATGGTTCCTTAACAACAGGCCACGACCGACTCTTTCCTACTACCCAAAC
The DNA here is from genome assembly GCA_907164805.1 of Brachyptera putata. NCBI lineage: Eukaryota > Metazoa > Arthropoda > Insecta > Plecoptera > Taeniopterygidae > Brachyptera > Brachyptera putata. The sequence goes on along the minus strand of OU015473.1, from coordinate 12,063,867 downwards.
AAACCTAATGAAAAACCTTTAATCGCATCATCCCATATATCATTAACCGACGCCAATAGATCGTTATTCATCAGTACAGTAGGCCTACTTCGTTAAAACCTAATATAAGTATATACAAATTACACCATAGTGGGACATTTAAACACACTGCCAGCGGAAGAAAAGTGAGTGCAACATTTAAAGTTTAAAACATCACAGTGTATGTTTGACCTTGACCGGTAATTGAAGTAGGCCTACTTGTTGTTTGTACAGAGACTCGACAAGTGACCTTTATTAGCGGATGGATTGGTTAATTGCTCAATGCCGCGACTATTTCACACGGTACTCGAAGAACATCATGCCAATACGCGACGTGTAGCCTACAAACTCTTCTGGGTATAAAACGGATTTTCCTGTATAACATAATCTACACTGACCGTTTGTCAATTGGATGGGCGTTAGCAAAGACTTCCATTCAACTATAATCAGCTGTAGCTCAATGCATGTTGTGTCAGTCTCTATAGGCCTAGATGATAGGGCCTACAGGAAAATCCGGGGTGGCGCAAAAGACAAAAACGTGCGCAAAAAATAACTTAAACAATTTTAATATGTCAAATTAATTACCTGCGTGGCTTTGTTGGGAGAAATTAATAGATTGAAGTATATTTTATAGAAGATCGTTTTTTATATATATTGGTTCATCGACGCACTGTTATGATAACTGGAGGCGTCGGATGGATGATTAATGAATTAAATGATGGGATGATGAGATGAAGGTTCTCGGGTAATGGGAAGGATAGTGGGAAGAAAGCGGTCATGGCCGACTTATTGTAGGAACCATCCTGGCATTAGCCTAGACTACAGAGGGAAACCATGAAAAACCTCTGTAAAGATGGTCGTCGGCGGGGATCGATCTGGGTCCTACAACCCTTCACCTCCCGGATCACATGGAGCGAGCGCATTAACCACTACGCTACATGTGCCTGTCTGAAGATCGTATACTGGAATAAAGTCGACTCGGTTGTGTGTCATGAGTTTAGGTGTCCAACCCTCACCTGATTTCTATATTTTACAACTATCCATTGAAAAGTATCACAATTAAAGCCCATGCCACGCGTGTCGATCGTGGCCATCCCAGTATTGACACGAACGACTGAGGGAAACAACGAAAATGAACGGGAATCGAACGCCGGTCTCCTGAATGACGGTTCAGTGTGCTAGCCACTCGACCACTCGTCTCAGTGATTCATTGGTAAACCACAATTAAATAATGAATAAGTATATATACATTTGTATGCTGGGCCCGCTTCCTAGCGGAGATGGGCTGTATTATCTGTAAAGCGTGTGAAATTGCAATGTTACCAGTTGTTGGGTTATCATTGTCTCGCAGGAAGTGGAAGAGGAGTGTAATACACAGTTCGTTTGGTGCAGTACATCCTGTCTCCGGGAACCAGGATGATGATGAGGATCCTGAAACTATGTGATGATAGTGGTGAATGATGATACATTTGAGAGTAATATATGTTATATGTAATATTATCTATATAAAAGGCTAAGCGTGTCTGTCTGTCTGTAAGATGGTGGTGATCGCGGGGCAGGGAGGTGGGGGGGGGGGGGGGGGGAGGTGAGGGAGGCATGGATGACGGGCGGAGGAGGGAGGGAGAGGAGGGAGGCTCACCGCCCTGATCATTGTGATCATGATCAGTGTGATCATTGACACTTTGTTGTGCGTAAATCACTTGACACTTCGCCATTCTGGAGGAGAACGGAAGGTGCGAAGGTATTTACGTGTAATTGGGTTAGTGCGTAGTGATGGTGTGCGTTCAAGGTATATGCAGTGCGACAGTTATAAGAATAGTAGTGGGAAGTATAGTAACAACAGAGAGAGAGAGAGAGAGAGAGAGAGAGAGAGAGAGAGAGAGAGAAACGCGGGGGCTACGGCTAGAATCGAATATTGACGACATCTATTTCCCTAATTTCAGAGAAGACTAGAAATCATTACCTACAGTGACAAATGTTTAAATTATTTATTTGTCCTTGAGTACCCGGCCCTTTTTTTGAGTCATGACGTGGACATTACTCGATTCTGTTTATAAATATTGGAAAAAAAAAACGAGAGAGAGATAAATAAGAGAGAGAGAGAGAGAGAGAGAGAGAGAGAGAGAGTGATGCATGTGCTTAAAATACATTAACGAGGTAATTATGCTGGGCAAATAACATATACAACTATCTAAACGCACGCGGATAGGTCGTCATTCTTTTATGAATCTATTTTGTTGAATTAACCCATTAATATTTGTTGGTTTTAAATATGGCGCAAGCACGCTAATGCCAGCTCCACTATTACAAGTAAAGGAATAGCAGAAATAAATATTGTAATTATTTGTGAAATCCAGTTCCATGCCTGGGATGTCCTTTAAGTTATCATAACAGAACTCACACATACGCTTGTGTATTGTTTATCGACTCCCTCCTCGTGAACACTAGCTGCTATAGTTGGCTTTCCGCTGCCTTACGTACTGCTACACTTATCATCAGCGGACTCGATCAACCGTCTCTCGTATCCAACAACACTAGCGGTCGGTAGTGTCGACCCGCCGACTCCAGAGGAACTGGGTTCGTTGCTCGACGAGGTCTACTGGCGCATAATTCAGGGTTTCCAGTCCGAGGCCTGTTCGTCTGACCTGTCGTGCTATCTCTCTCTGTTGCACTGCTTGTGTACATCTGACCTCTCTCTCTCTCTCTGGACCACGTACATTCGGTTGTTACCGGTATAACTTTCTCATCATTATATATACCGGTATTTATATATATATATATATATATATATATATATATATTATATATATATTATATATATATATATATATATTTATAGGTATAGGTATTTATATATATATATATATATATATATATATATATATATATATAAAATATATATATATATATATATATATATATATATAAATATATATATATAAATATATATATATATATATATATATATATATATATATATATATATATATATATATATATATATATATACACATATATAATATATATATATATATATATATATATACAGGGGCGTCGGAACGTTTTCAAAGTTGGGGGGGGCAAGCTCAACAATTGCGATCTGCGGAGGAAGGAAGTATGGGGTGCCACATATTCAATAACATATGGTTAAAATGTTATAACAGTTGCCCTTCAAGCCCCGCAGGGAATTTTTTGAAATTATCCTTTTTTTAACACGATTCAACGTGTTTCAGTTAAGATCTAGATGACTAAATTAACTGTTTAGGAGAACTAGAAGTTCTCCAACCTGTAGCAAATATTTGCTAGAATATTGGCAAATATTTGCCAATCATAGTTATTGTAACTGCAGGGTCGTTCTGGCCCATTTTAGCACCACGGGCAAGGACTCAATTATGAGCCCCACAAACTGTATGCGCATAGTGAAAGTGAATGCAAGTGAGGGAGGAATCAAGCCCCGCAGGGAAATTTTCGAAAATTTATCTTTTTAAATACGATTCTACGGGTTTGGGAACCACACGAAATTTCTGGAATTCATGAATTCTTTAGTGTGGTGAGAGCTAGTTTTGCTGAATGGTTGATCCTGGAAAATTAAACGCTAAATTAATCTATATCATTCCATAACAATGCTGATCGAATAATAACATTCACTCCACCCAATAATGCATCAGTAAAATATAACATGATTATGGAATATTATTATTAATAAAATGTGACAAATGTGCCCCGATAGCGCCCCTTAAATTTGACGCCTCTGGCAGTCACGCTCTTTGCCCGACCCTTATTGGAATTTTCACTCCATTTCACTTTATTGTCATTGTTACGACTGTTGGAATTTTGGAAATTTACAAAATTTGCAAAAATTGTAATGAATAATTTACATCTGGGAGAAGCATAGGGTTGTTTGTTGATTTCTGCTAACTCATAAACTACTTACCAGAGCTGTCATTTCGAAACGGTACATCAAATTCCCTTGAATTAAACCTTTTTAAATATGGTTCAACGTGTTTCAGATGAGATTTAGATGCAAAAATCAATTTTCTCCTAAAACTGAAGGTGCACATCCGATATTTGATCTTCTATGCAATGTGAAATATGAATCGATGTACGATTTTATAGGACGATTATATAGACCTACATCTTTCCTCCGTTCTCTTTATTTTTTTTTCTTCCTTCCCTTCTCTCTTCCTTCTTGTTTTCGTCTTTTCTATTTCTCGTATTTTCAAATTGTGTCTTGCAAGACCTTTTTCTTGCCCCCCCTTGCCCCCCCTCGGCCAAAAGTTGGGGGGGGCATTGCCCCCCCTGCCCCCCCCGGTTCCGACGCCAGTGTATATATATATATATATATATATATATATATGTGTACGGTACATATATAAATGTTTTTTTCAAAATTATTTCGCGGTACCATTAAAAGATGGCAGTGTAGGCCGAACCCTACACTTTGTCACGTTCTCTCGACGTTTCGAATAGATTACAATTTATTCATCTTCTCCTGCAGGAAATGCCTGTTATGAACGAATTCATAACTGCTAACTAGGGTTCGGTCTACACTGCCATCTTTTATTGGTAAGCGGAATAATTCTGAAAGTAAACATAATACTACATATGTCCGCGAAAACTTGGGAAATGAAAAATAAATATATATACTCATCATGTATTGCTGCCATTAGATCTTAAGTCATTTGTATAGAGTGCGTCGTTAAACTCTATATATTTTTTTTCCAGTAGGTATGTTGCCGACCTCAGCTCAGTCAACTAAGGCACCGCTTTAGAAACCGAAGTAAACGTTAGACGTGGGTTCGAGTCTTTTCTCATTTTTCATGTCTCTTTCTTCACTGCTCATTCTTATCCCCAAATAACCTAGCCTTCGGTGGGGATCTTCATCAAACAGTTATCAACTCACTGCCCAGTGCTCCCGGAAACGGTAAACCTTCCTTCTTTTTAAACACATTTCTTATTTCATGTTTTTTAAACATCCAATTAAAACCTTTCGACTCAACACTAATTAGTCTAAAAAGAAGGTAAAAATGATACCTAGTTTTCCGGTAGAATATTTTATCGTATAAAAACTATCGTACGTTCTGAACTGGAATGTTGGCTAGAAAAAGTGTCTTCGAACTTGTGTTATAATTGCGAGCTATGGCTCTAGTTTTTGTGTCGGATGTCCTTCTATGGGTTTTTAGTATGATTAATAACGGATTTTAATCGTGTTGCCATCGCTATGTTGAAGGTTGTACACCGACAGAACAAGTGTTATGATCTGTCACGTATAGTGGCTTTTTATAATTATATTAATAATAATAACTAGGAAAACGCCATACATGCGTTGTTAGACGAGTGAATAGTAATAGTATGGGTAAAAATGGGTAGAAACTGCTTCGAGTGGTACCAATTTAGTACATTTTATGTTTTTTCTTCAAAATGGCTGACCCGATCAAAATGAAATTTTTTAGAAATGTGTACCAAAATGTAATTCAACTTCACGCGAAATTTCATTTTTTTGGAAAATAAAAATATTCTCTTTTTTTTTCCGTCATGTTATTCTAATCAGAATTTTTGAAATTTCTTAAATTCATGAAAAAAAAGTTACTCCCCGATAATGTCACAAAACTATACAGATCTAACTTAGATGAGGAACCATATTGAAAAAAAGCTTGAGGTTGATAGCTGTAGCCGTAAAAAAAAAAAAAAAAAAACGAACACCAATTTTTTTCAGTAGGCCTATGTCAAATTGAATCCTCGCTAAAGCTCGTCTAATAATAATAATAATAATAATAATAATACCAACAATAATGATAGTTTATAGTCTCCGTTGATTGATCACATACGTGATTTGTAACGATCGACAGCCAGGGTTATATAATAAGAGAATATAACAAACATATTTCTAGTTTTAAGTTTCTATATTTGTATTATGTACACATCTTTGAAAAAATGAATCAAGTCAAATAGCGGATAGTTGAAGTGTAAAAACAAGGCACGATTAGAAAAAAATATATTTATTGGCAGTCAGATAGTCTGCAGTCATTCAATAAAATACATGAAAAATATAAAAGTTTCCCATTAACAACAATTGATCCGTGTGGAAATATTACAATAATTCGAATTCCTACCAGATTTTTGGTAATAATTTATTTATTCACCCGTTCCAACGACTAATCTATCGGTATTTGAAAATGACGATTCAATAAAAAGTTATTTTATTGATTTATTCATATTTGGTTTGACGACGCACTGAATACTACGATCTATTGGCGTCGATGAATGACATGGAGATAATGAGTTGAAAAGTTATTTTATTAGGTGTTTTAGGATAGTGGGAAGGAGTCGGTAGTGGCCTGTTGTTAAGGAAGCATTCCAGTATTGAAGTGAAAGGCAGAGGGAAAACCACGAAAAAACTCTGTCAGGACGGTCGACTGTGGCGGGAATTGAACACCGGTCTCCTGAATTTTCAAGCATCAGAAAAAAGTGACGACATTTAAAAAAATGTTCACGAAAATTGACGCCGCCCCGGTGGCTAAGTCAATTATCGCTAGCGGTAGTAACTGAAGTCACCGTTGGGCGTGGGTTCGAGTCCCGCATAAGGCATGGGTTTTTGTAAACGTCCTTTCACCTATCATCACTTCATAGTTTCTTTATCATCCGTTCATTCGTAACCCCGTATAACCTAGCTGTTGGTGGGGTCGTCGAGCTACATTAAAAAAAAAACGAAAATTGACGTACCCATTTTAATTGGAATGTTTGGAAATTGAGTAGTTTCCTTAATATTAGGACCCCAGATATGAAAGTGGCGTGATTTATTCCAATTTCTAATTTCATTTTAAATATTGTATTGAATACCTACACACTTGCTTATTAGACGAGCTTTAGCGAGAATTCTATTTGACATACTGAACAAAATTGGTGTTCGTTTTTTTTTTTTTTTTTTTTTTAATTTTTTCATGTTTTTTTGTCGGTTCTCCGCAGGTCAAACGGCTACAGCTATCAACTTCAAACTTTTTTCCAATGTGGTTCCTCATCTAACTTAGATCTGTATAGTTTTGTGGCATCATTAGGGGGTAACTTTTTTTCTTATGAAATTCAGAAATTTCAAACATACCCACTAGAATAACATGACGAAAAAAAAAAAAAAATATTTTCCCTAAAAAATGAAATTTTGCGTGAAGTTGGATTATATTTTGATACACATTTCTAATAATTTTCAGATAGATCGGGTGAGCCATTTTGAAGAAAAAAATAAAATGTGCTAAATTGGTACCACTCGAAGCAGTTCTTAACCATTACTACCCATACTATTACTATCCGCTCGTCTAACAACGCATATGGCGTTTTCCTAGTTTATTCCAATTTCTCATTTAATTTTAAATATTGTATTAAATACCTACACACTTGCTTATCTATTAAAGTAGTTTATAAACATTCCGTAACCCCGCTCAACATTACTACTAAAAGGAATGCCTTTCTATACACTTTGTTCGACTGTTTCGAAGGTTGACTAAAAGTGGCCGAGGAATGTACGTTGTTCTCTGTTTTTAGCACGTCTTTACAAGCTTTTTAAGCCGTAAAACTGTTCGCAGTTCATGTTTTTATGTAAATCGAGTACCTTTACACCTACACTACCAACCACGTATCCACAACACGCTGTTAACAGTGCGTATGTTGGCTGTGTTTTTCAGTATACCAAGTCTACCTGGTTTATCTGACAGATCGACACAGTCGAGCGTTTATTGTTAATAAATAGAAGAGACGTCCGATCGATGCGGTAACATACCATCACTTGTAGCTTTCTAAATCACTGGTGAGGATTTTCACCTCGAGCAAAGATTGAACTACTAGAAGTGTTTGTGAAGGTTGCGATTGGTGGTTTTCGTATGTGTTAGTGTTATCGGTTGGGTGTGTCGATAGATTGTAGAACATGCTGGAGTAAATTACATGCATATTCATAGTTAAGTGGCGGAATGGCAGTGAAATTACCGGCGTTCTTCTGCTTTACTTTCGATATTTAGCTTTGCACAAACTAAAACGTATAATTAAATAGTTGATAAGTAAGAATATATTGACCAAGTGTTGTTACTATGTAGGTTTAAGAATTTTCAATTCAGCAAGGATACTTTTTTGTGGTACAATAGAAATAAAATCCGGCGTACGACTCTTGTGAAGGGAAAATAATTACTTCATAAATATTATTAGACGAGCTTTAGCGAGGGTTCAATTCGACATACTGAAAAAAATTGTTTTTTTGTTGTTTTTTCACAGGTCAAACGGCTACAGCTATCACCTTCCAACTTTTTTTCGTTATGGTTCCTCATCTAACTTAGATCTGTATAGTTTTGTGGCTTTATCGGGTGGTAACTTTTATTTTTATTAATTTTAGAAGTTTTAAAAATATTCATTAGGATAAAACAGCGGAAAAAGAAAGAAAATATTTTTATTTTCTAAAAAAATGAAATTTCGCGTGTTGAGTTAAATTACATTTTCATACACATTTCTGGAAATTTCCAGCTTGATCGGGTCAGCCATTTTGAAGAAAAAACTTGAAATGTGCTATATTGGTACCACTCGAAGCAGACTTTACCCATTTATTTTAAATGTCACTCAATTGGCGAATGTAGGCAAAAGTTTGGCAATCATGAAGATTTCCTCAAATATGTTCTACCATCCGCTCGTCCAACAACGCATATGTATATCGTTTTCCTAATATATTATCCAAAGCACGACTTGTTGGGTAATGTGTGTAATGGAACAATTCGGAGGTACAAGTATTATGCATTCATAACTCGATTGTTGTTCAGATCTATATTTAAATATTCTCGTTTCATGCAAACAGATCTCTCAAGGACTTCGCGATAATCAAACAAGACGCGAGATGAGATCTATATTCCATACGTGTGGTGCAGAGAGAGAGACAGACATATGTGTTGTGGTATAGTAACCGAGAGAGAGAGGAGGTTAGCCTGTTGGGTAGAAGAGAGAGAAAGAGAGAGAGAGAGAGAGAGAGAGAGAGAGAGAGAGAGAGAGAGAGAGAGAGAGAGAGAGAGAGAGACAGACATATGTGTTGTGGTAGTAAGCGAGAGAGAGATGATGTTAGCCTGTGGGAGAGGAGAGAGAGAGAGAGAGAGAGAGAGAGAGAGAGAGAGAGGAGAGAGTGAGATATAGAGATATATATATATATATATATATATATATATATATATATATATATATATATATATATATATATATATATTTGTGTGTGTGTGTGATAGTAACCGAGAGAGAGGAGGGAGGTTTGCCCATTGGTTAGAAGAGAGAGAGAGAACCGAGAGAGACCACGGATCCTATCTGTGTCATCCCAGCATTCATTATATTTATATGTATTTTGATGGAAACCACAGGGCAAATTACTTGTGAGATACGTCTGTCTAGTAATTCATTTCAGAATTAGGAAACGGTATATATAATTGACGAATGCTTGGATCTAATTCAACGTCTCGTGATTGGCTGGTATCAAGTCTCGGATTGTACAAGAGTTAGTACGATGTGTTGGTGTTGCAGTGATGTTGTTGCAACTGTCTTTGTTATGTGTGGTGTTATGATCCGCTCTTCTGTAGGATGAAACATGCAATATGGCACTCGATGTGCAATGTTGTCATAGCTCTCTCTATCTCTCTCTCTCTGTCTCTCTCTCTCTCTCTCTCTCTCTCCCTCTCTCTCTCTCTCTCTCTCTCTCTCTCTCTCTCTCTGCCTCTCAATCTCTCTCCCTCTCTCTCTCTCTCTCTCTCTCTCTCTCTATATCTCTCTCCCCCTCTCCTTCTCTCCCCCTTCCTCCTCTCTCTGTTACTCTCCCCCTTCCTCCTCTCTCTGTTTCTCTCTCTCCCTCTCTCTCTCTGTCTCTCTCTGTCTCTATCTCTCTGTCTCTCTATCTCACTCTCTCCGTCTCTCTATCTCACTCTCTCCCTTCCCTTCTCTCTCTCTCTATCTCTCTATCTCCCCTTCTCTCTCTCTCTCCCCTTCTCTCTCTCTCTCTCTCTATCTATCTATCTCCCCTTCTCTCTCTCTCTCTCCCCTTCTCTCTCTCTCCCCCTCTCTCTCTCTCTCTCTCTCTCTCTCTCTATCTCCCTGTGTAGCCGGATGCCCGTGTTGTTATTACTAAACATCGTTACGTCTATGAGTGTGGACAATGACAACTATACCATGTACTTGTTTCTGCGAAAGTTTGACGGGCCGAACCGCCCGCGCGCTAGTGGTGTGTGAAGGGGGAAACAGTCAGTCGATACCTGCTTGCGTGGATACATGTATGACATGACAAACAATTGAAGTCTGAACTACCAACACCACATTATGAGCAACATTATGAATGATAGTTTGTGGTGTAATTCGTAATCTGATACTTCTGATAACTATATGATACTTTTATGATACTCTCCCAGCAGCTATAGTGTACTTCGTGCCCAGGATTGTTGGCGAATCGAAACTTCCAAGTGGTAATGCTGATTGATAGGAGAGACGGTCGATCGGGACCACCAACACTCACTGTATTAGCAGAAACGTTGAGCAAGCCATGCTTGGGTATGTGGTAATCCCTTACGGGCGCGGGTGTTGTTTGAATTACTGGAAATCGACCCAATGCGACTAGCATGTAGTCCGAACTAACTGGGAACCCACCTAACATTCTCACCGTCAACAATTACATATGAACGATAACAGAGACTATCCGATAGATTGATTATTGTTTGCTTAACGACCTCACCAACAGCTAGGTTATACAGGCCACAGGGGTTCGAATGAGCAGGTGATAATGATACTATGAAGTGATGATAAGTGAAAGGACGTGTACAAAAACCCATGCCTTAGGTGGGACTCGAACCCACGCCCGATTATACAAAGAGCATATAATTATCTTTGAGTTGGTATACCTTTTTATCAGTTTTTGAAGCGGTACCAACTGACTGAGCTACCGAGGGCGGCACTTCCCGAAAGAACATACGGTATTGTAGTTTGTAGTGAAAGTGCTTCACACCATTCAGAGAAGTACCTTCTAATACATAGTCGATCCATAGTGAACATTCTGTTACATGTTATTTGTATGTAATGGTACGCTGTGAGGTAAACATCGCTGCTAAAAATATCGAGTGTCACTGTTATACATACAAATAATCTTTCCGGCTTTGTTATTATAAAATTCGATTCATTAGCATTTTCGACAATTATTGTCTGCATCAAATGATGTAATTTGATGATTTTTCTTCGCACGGATCAAGTTTTGTGATTATTTATATCTGTGAGGTCACCCTGGCAGGTACTTTGTACCCTATGGAGATTGGGGACACCTTAATCTATAAGGTGAGACCAAGTGGTACGCCACATCGAGGGGTTAACAACCCTGAAATCAGCTGTACACTTGCCATGAAGTCCCATGAAATCCCCTTGGAATCCCTGAAATTACTTGAAATCCCTGAAATCACTTGAAATCCCTGAAATCACTTGAAATCCCTGAAATCACTTGAAACCCCTGAAATCAATTGAAATCACTTGAAATCCTTGAAATCCCTTGAAATCCTTGAAAACACTTGAAATCCCTGAAATCAATTGAATCCCTGAAATCACTTAAAATCCCTAAAATCACCTGAAATCAATTGAAATCACTTGAAATCCCTGAAATCTATTGAAATCTTTGAAATCTATTGAAATCCTTGAAATCCATTGAAATCCCTGAAATCACCTGAAATCCCCTAAAATCACCTGAAATCCCCTGAATCTCTGAAATCACCTGAAATCCCCTGAATCTCTTGAATCCTGGAAATCCTTAAATCAATTGAAATCACTAAAATCCCTTGAAATCCCTGAAATCACTTGAAATCTCTGAAATCGCTGGAATCTCTTGAAATCACTTGAAATCCCTGAAATCACTCGAAATCACCTGAAATCACTTGAAATTCCTGAAATCACTGAAATCTTGTAATCTGAAATCAGGTGTAGGGCCTACACCAAATCTCCGAGTTGTAACCCTCGCGCCACATGTAGTGTATACCGGTACAGCAGTGGAGTTAGTAAACAGCGAGTGCGTTGATATGATGTTTCCTCCAAGGCGTGCGGTGATTCGACTTGCCCGTGTTGGCAACAGCGTGTGCAGTGATGCAGAAACCTGATTGGCCCGTGGGTATTCATGATGAGTGAAATGAGTGGTTGGCTAGGTACATGGTGTTACACAAGTACAGGCCTATATGCGTGTACTTGCGGCTGGATTTACTAGTTGTTAAGGGGGTGCTTACGCAATCGAGAAATTCTTCTTTATTAATTTTTTCTATGTTCATGAACCAGTCTCATAGAATGAAAAAGTGTCCCTATACAATCTCCAAGATGATTTGATGCTCTTTAATTAATTAGACGAGCTTTAGCGAGGATTCAATTTGACATACTGAAAAAAATTGGTGTTCGTTTCTTTTTTTTCTTTTTTTATTATGATTTTTGTCGGTTCTCCACAGGTCAAAGGTTGAGACTACAGCTATCAACTCCAAACTTTTTTTCAATATGGTTCCTCATCTAACTTAGAGCTGTATAGTTTTGTGGCATTATCGGGTGGTAACTTTTGTTTTTATGAATTTTAGAAATTTCAAAAATACCCATTAGAAAAACACAGCAAAAAAAGAGAATATTTTTATTTTCAAAAAAATGAAATTTTGCGTGAAGTTCAATTGCATTTTGATACACATTTCTGGAAATGTTCAGCTTGATCGAGTAAGCCATTTTGAAGAAAAAACATAAAATGTGCTAAATGTGTACCACTCGAAGCAGGTTTTCACCCATTTTCACCCATACTATTACTATGCGCTCGTCTAACAACGCATAGAAAAAAAAGGTGGATTCTTCTATTGTATAAGTTAGCACTCACCTCATTAATGTGAGGATTAACGATACGCCCATAGATTGATTGAAATGTAGTAACAATAGTATCCCAACAGATCAATAACTTCATCTTGAACTCCAGCTTATATTTGAGGGTCCTTTAATCCGGCTATGTCTAGTTGATTCATTATAGCTGCGTGTTCTAGACATTAGTGTAGTGCCCAAGATAGGTGAAGGTTTCGATCAATCGTTTATCCTATCACATAACACTAGCGCACGGGGGGTTCGGGCCTTCATCGCTTGTAAAAACAAGATTATCTCCGAAATGAGAGTTGGGAAGTCGGATTTAGCAGAATATCAGTTTTTTGGTGATAACTTTTGAACGGTATGAGATATCGAAATTCTGAAAACGAGGAAACGTAGATATTTTCAATACCTTCAAGACGGTATGAGTGATAACTATTCAACCCATATCGCCTGATTGTCAGACGTATACGCTTTGCGCATACGCAAGCGTACACGCCTATAAATAAGAGATTTGAGATGGTTATTACCTACACCATCTTGAAGGTATTGAAAATATCTGTGTTTCCTCGTTTTCAGAATTTCGATATCTCATACCGTTCAAAAGTTATCATCAAAAAACTGATATTCCGCTAAATCGACTCCATGGACTGTTAAGTAGGCCTAACGTAATTTACACAGTTGATCGATTTTGTGATGTACGTAAGCTTGGCGTTGTTTTGACGTCGCTGAAATACTTTCATAATACATTCGTTAATTAAATCATCACCAACGTGATGAAGTGTTAACATACACTGAGGCGCGTGGTCGTGTGCACACTGAACTGTCATTCAGGAGACCGGGGTTCGATCCCCGCCATGGTCGACCATCCCGACAGAGATTATTTTTGTAATGGTGCTTAACGACCCCATGCACCAACAGCTAGGTTATACGGGGGTACGAATGAGCGGGTGATAATGAAACGATGAAGTGATGATAGGTGAAAGGACGTTTACAAAAACCCATGCCTTATGCGGGACTCGAACCCACACCCATCGGTGACTTCAGTTACTACCGCTAGCGATAATTGACTTAGCCACCGGGGCGGCGAGTTTTTGGTGGTTTCCGTCTGTCGTTCAGATCAATACTAGGATGGTTCCTTGACAACTGGCCACGACGGACTCCTTTCCACTATCCAAAAACACATAAAAAAATGACATTTCATCTCATCATCACATATATATTATTCACCGATGCCAATAGATCTTAGTCGTCAGTAAATAAAACACAGTTATCAACCCAATATGAATAACAACAAAATTTAGTGTTAGTTTACTCTTCCACTTGCGTATTTTTTTTTGTTGAAATAACTAGGAAAACGCCATATATGCGTTGTTGGACGAGCGAATAGTAATAGTATGGGTGAAAATGGGTCAAAACTGCTTTGAGTGGTATATTTTGCACATTTTATGTTTTTTCTTCAAAATGGTCGACCCGATCGAGCTGAAACTTTTTAGAAATGTGTATCAAAATGTAATTCAACTTCATGCAAAATTTCACTTTTTTGGAAAATAAAAATATCTTCTCTTTTTTTTCGCTATGTTATTCTATTTCTAAAATTCACACAAAAAAATGTTACAGCCTGATATTGCCCCAAAACTATACAGATCTAAGTTAGATGAGGAACCATATTAGAAAAAAGTTTGTAGTTGATAGCTGTAGCCGTTAGACCTGTGGAAAACCGACAAAAAAAACATGAAAACGAACACCAATTTTTTTCAGTATGTCAAATTGAATCCTCGCTGAAGCTCGTCTAACAACAAAATGTAGTGTTAGTTAACTCTTCCACTTGCGTATTTTTTGTGTTGAAATTAAAAATTCATGTATTTTTTCCGTCTATAAGATTCTTCCGAATTAACGCTCTCTCGATAGGAATAGACTGTATTGCGTAATTCTTGCGTCAATTGTTCATTATACCATTCTGCATGCAGCAGACAGTGTGTAGACCTGCTATCGGAGTGGCTGTTGACAGAACCGGAAGTGCGTGCGCTTTATAGGCACACTTGTAGTCACGAAAGTAGAAGGTCGTCTGCCAAAATAACAAACACAAATATCTCCGTTATGTTTGTGTTGTTGAGGTATTTTTAGAGAGAGTGTAATGTATTTTCAGGACGCGATTTATGATGAGAAACGCATCTACATCTTTCAAAACGTTGAATTAATGAACTTGTATCGATGTGATGTAATAACAGTTAACAATTATTTGGTTGGTACAAACCCTTCTTTTCTTTCGTGAATACAAGCATATATATAGTAACACCGCTGTTTTAGGTTGAATAAAATCAGTTAAGGGCCGCCCCGGTGGCTCAGTCAACTATCGTTAGCGGTAGTAACTTGAGTCACCGTTGGGCGTGGGTTCGAATCCTACATAAGGCATAGGTTTTTTTACACGTTCTTTCACTTATCATCACTTCATAGTTTCATTAACACCTGCTCATTCGTACCCCCGTATAACCTAACTGTTGGTGGGGTCGTTAAGCACCATTACAAAAATAATCTCTGTCGGGATGGTCGAGCAAAACTGGAATCGAACCCCGGTCTCCTGAATGACAGTTCAGCACGCTAGTTCCACCCGTGTCAGTAATGCTCTCACACCGTGTTGAGCAATGTACACTTTTAATGTACACTTGAAATATATTATATCTGATATTCCGCTAAATCGACTTCCATGGACTCTTGCAATGTAGGCCTACATATTGTAGTAAACGAGGAAAACGCCATAGGTCTATATGCGTTGGTAGACGAGCGAATAGTAATAGTATGGGTAAAAATGGGTAAAAACTGCTTCGAGTGGTACCAATTTAGCACATTTTATGTTTTTTTCTTCAAAATGGCTGACACGATCAAGCTGAATTTTGTTAGGAATGTGTATCAAAATGTGATTCAACTTTACGCAAAATTAAATTTTTGTGGAAAATATTTTTTTTTCCGTCATGTTATTTTAATGGGTATTTTTGAAATTTCTAAAATGCATAAAAAAAAAAGATACCACCCGATAATGCCACAAAACCATACAGATCTAAGTTAGATGAGGAACCATATTGAAAAAAAGTTTAAAGTTGATAGCTGTAGCCGTTTGACCTGTGGAGAACCGACAAAAAAAACATAAAAAACGCCACCAATTTTTTTCAGTATGTCAAATTGAATCCTCGCTACAGCTCGTCTAATTATGTCCTTCATAATTATTCTGATATTTTTATGTTGGTTGTAAAAGTGTATGGGCGTGACCTTGACGATCTGTCAGGCGAAATGATCGGTTCCGATGTGCACTTGATGCATCCGTGTAATGCACTTGCACTCTTGGATGCACTCGTCAAGGCAAATACATTTCATGTTCTTGCTGACAGATGTGACGTCATCCTGTCACGTGGCGACTGTCTCGATCGACCGTCTCTCCTATCTGTTGGCATTGACAGTCGGTCGTGTCGATCGTTCACACTGTTGGGCAATACGTAATAGTATTGATACGAGTTTGACTTTGAACTTGTGTGGTTTAGTCATCAAATTAATCGTAATCGGGAAGGTCAGAGGTTTGTTTATTATTCCGTGATGTTACGTACTGTACATGTGTCCGGCAGAGAGGACGGAAATAGAGACGAGTGGTTTAGTGGCTAGCACACTGAACCGTCATTCAGGAGACCGGGGTATGATTCCCGCCTTGTCGGAAAAACGGGATTTTCCGTGGTTTTCCTGTGTCTCCAGGTCAATACTGGGATGGTTCCTACATTTTTTTGTCAATTAAAAAAAAATGATTCATAAAAAAGGTTCTTTAACAACAGGCCACGACCGATTCCCCTATCAAAAAACCCATATTAAAATGAAATAATCTTCCATCTCATCATGCCATCATCTCATACATTTATCATTCACCGACGCCAATAGATCGTAGCATCAGTAAGTGCGTCATTAAACCAAATATAAAATAAAGAAGACGGAACTCGGTTTAAAAAGAGAAAGAGAATGTGGAATCGACAAATTGACCGCCTCTACAAATATTTCCGTATCAAGTTTTCTCAAGACGCCTCCATTTTAGTCGATATCTATATCCTCTTTGATCACGGTTACCAATTACTATCTTCTTATAAGGAGTATCGATGTAAGCCAACTCTCTCTCTCTGTCTCTCTCTCCTCTCTCTTTCCCTCTCTCCCATCTCCTCCTCTCCACTCTCTTTTCCTCCCTCCCCTCCTCTCTCCTCCCCTCTCCCCTCTCTCCTCCTCCCCTTTCTCCCCCTCACCTTCTCCTCTCCCCCCTCTCCTCCTCTTTTCTCTCTCTCTCCTTTTTCCCCCTTTTTTTTTCCCCCCTTTCCCCCTTTTTCCCTTTTTCTTCCTTTTTTTCCCTTTTTTATTTTCCCCCCTCCCCTTCCCTTCCCCCCCTGCCCTCTCCCTCTCCCTCCCCCTCCTCCCCCCCCCCCCCTCCCTCCCCCTCTCTCCTCTCTCTCCTCCCCCCTCCCCTCTCCTCCTCTCTCTTCTCTCTCTCTCCTTCCCCTCTCCTCATCGCCCTCCCCCTCCTCTCTTTTCTCCTCTCTCTCCTCCTCCCCCTTTCCCCCTCCTCCCCCTCCCCTTTCTTCCCCCTCCCCCTTTTCCCCTCTCTTCTAACGTCTCCCCTCTCTCCCCTCTCTCCCTCAGAACAGAATAGTGTTCTTAATATCGTTCCAAAGGGAAATGGGTATCTTGGCAGAATATAATTTTATTTTTACTTATTTCAAGAGTAACAAAGATATGGCCCAAGCGACAAGGTTAGCACTGTTATTTCACACAAGCAAAGGTGTAAATCATGTTTATGTTTTCTGATTGAAAAATAACACTGGTATTCAAAGATTGTAGGCTATCACAAATTTAGGCGAATTAAGTGTGCATTAAGGTTACCTATATTCCTCAAAATTAATACAAATTGTTGCAACTTTTATGTGGGAAGTGGAACTCTTAACTATAGATGGCAGTGAATTATTAAGTTTGGGTGATCATATAAGCGCGGTGACTAAGGTGACCGTCAGAACACAGCCAATAGCCGATCTGAAATGAAATGGTATAAGATATACCGTACAAGGAATCTGCATTATAAGTTTCTTGGCAGAAGAAGCTTAGATGATTTAGATGACACCTTTGTTCAAATGAGTTATGTACCCTACTTATATTCATTGAATGTTGAAAGCAAAACATTCTGAATGAAAGTGAGGATATCATAAAATGAATGTATTTAGCTGCCCCAATGGCCAAGTCAACTATCGCTAGCGGTAGTGACTGAAGTCACCGTTGGGCGTGGGTTCGAGTCCCGCATATGGCATGGGTTTTTGTAAACGTCCTTTCACCTATCGTCACTAAGTCTTCATCGTTTCACTATCATCCGCTCATTCGTACCCTCGTATAACCTAGCTGTTGGTGGGGTCGTTAAGCAACATAAAAAGAAAAGAATATATTTTTGTACAATACAGATAAAATGAGAGACTATACAACATCGTATTCTATTTTCATGTAGAACTAGAGATGCCTTCGGGTAACAAATTAGGAACCGGGTACCCGCCGAAATTACCCGGGTATTACCCGGGTAATTTAAAACACTATATAAAACTAAAAACTAAAAACTATAGGACTATATATGCTTCTCAGTTCTCGGTGAAGAATAGTATTTGGCATGGCAACTAGAGAGCGGTTGACAGGAGAGGGATTCAGTACACTGCACGTGTGACCACAGATAACGGTAGGTGGTGCGACTAGATTTGACGAGCGCATTATGACAAGTTGAGGGAGGTCTGGGAGGGTAGGTAAAAAAACTTATGTAGAATGCGAAGTTGAATTTCTCTCGATAGCTTGAGTGATTTATAAAAGTTATTTGCTATATTATAGGTACTGGTTAGCACAATTACCCGTAGGTAGACGGGTACCCGGGTAACAGAATATTACCCGGGTAATGCATTACCCGTACCCGACCCGGGTACCCGGGTACCCGAAGGCATCACTATGTAGAACAAATTGTAGAGAAGACATTGTAGACAACATATATGAAAGAGACGTTTGTGTAGTTTTTTCCCCTAGTCTTGATGCGTTCTTCTGGTAACGCCCTCGAGCACTGGCTTGCAGTGTCCTCCAATTAATCCAGCTCCCCTGTTGTTGTTGTTGTTGTTGTTGTTGTTGTTGTTGTTGTTGTTGTTGTTGTTGGGCTACCCCAGCAGAGACCACCCTGCCAGCTCGGTCAGACTTGATTCTCTGACACACACCTATAACATAGACCAGTGGTTCAAACCCTTTTCTGATTACGACCCCTTTTCAAGGTAGTTAATGCTCCAATTTGTGACGATTAGACCCTCCCCAGTTGACGTCAATGTAGGTATTAAAGGACATCACACCCCTGGAAATAGATTTTAATGAATAATTACGATATGTATTTCCCTAATATTCGTGAAAATTAGAAATCATTTTCTCAATTCGGAAATTACAATTAATTTATAAATTTGTCTTGTAGGACCCGGCTCTCTTTCTTGATGCCGTCATTCAGGGTACGGGGTTCGATTTACGACATGGTCAACCATCCTGACAGAGTTTTTTTTGTGGTTTCCCTCTGTCGTTCAGGTTGACCTGAACGACACCTGAACGACAGAGGGAAACCACAAAAAAAACTGAGAGAGAGAGAGAGAGAGAAGATAAGAAAAGAGAGAAGAGGAGAGAGAGGAGAGAGAGAAAAGGAGAGAGGAGAAAAGGGGAAGAGAAGAGAAAAAGAGAGGAAAAAAGAGAGAGAGGAAGTACTATCCC
Organism: Brachyptera putata; assembly: GCA_907164805.1. Lineage (NCBI taxonomy): Eukaryota > Metazoa > Arthropoda > Insecta > Plecoptera > Taeniopterygidae > Brachyptera > Brachyptera putata. The sequence continues at coordinate 12,044,214 of OU015473.1, read as the reverse complement.
ACTACCATTAAAATTTCCAAAAACCCTAATAAAAAACTTTTCCCTCCCCTCTCATTAACCGACGCCTCGTCAGTATAGTGCGTCGTTAAACCCGATATAAATAAAATGAACGTATTGATTTAAATTAAAAACCACCACTTATCATGTTTTACTTGGGGACGGTGACGAAATGCCCGAGTTATTTAAATTTGCTCGGGGGGTTTTCCCTGTGAAAACCCCTTGCTTGCCCTGTCATGCTAATAATCTGACACGCTGGATGATTGATGAGTAGGGCCCTCCCCAATTTTTCCCGCGCCAAAAACGTCAAAACCGTGCCCGGGGTTTTAAACTCTGGAACCGGCGGGAACAAAGCAGCGAGACTTTGGGACTACGTTTCCCTAAACTCAAAACTTTTTTTTAAACTAGGAAAACCCCAATTTTTCGTTGTTAACGGGGCGGAAAAAATGTATGGTGTAAGGGTTTTAAAAACTTCTTCGAGGGGCCCAAATTTTAAAGGCCACATTTTATTTTTTTTTTTAAAAATGGCTGCCCATAAACTGAAAAAATTTTTTAAAATTTTGTATAAAAATTTAATTTAACTTCCCCCAAAAATTTAAATTTTTTTTTGATAAAATAAAAAAGTTTTTTTTTTTTCCCATGTTATTCTAAGGTTTTTTTTTAAAATTTTCCCAAAAATTTCCCAAAAAAAAAAGGTACCCCTCGTAGGCCAGAAACATCCCGACCCAATTTGATGGCCCCCATTTAAAAAAATTTGGGGTTTTGATAGCTGTGGCCGTTTCCCCCCTGCCCTCAAAATTTTTATTTTTTTAAATCCCATTTTAAAACGTACGTTTCGAATATATTTGAACCATTTTCATAAGAAATATATATTCTAATATCTTCAATTTGCTCTTTTTCCTGATTCTGAAGGCAGTTTTTTGTTGTTCAATCCATATTTCTATTTTTTGTATTGCATATTGCTTCGTTGTTTCCATCCTGGCCCTAGTGATGAGAAATGCTCGAACCATGTCTGTGCAAAAAACAAACGACAGTAAGAACAACAAGGTGTCACCAATGACGGCCAGCTTTTCTATAGGCCTGTAGGAAGTACAGCGGTAAACACACCTGCTATTGTCCAGAGCTTGCAGCTTCACCCGGGGAAACCTGGCTTACACATCCTCTACAAGTATTCTCTATTAGTAATCAGTGTATTCATGTCGAGGGTTTAACAACTCCTGAAATCAGGTGTACACTTGCCCTGAAATCCCATGAAATCCCATTGAAATCCCTGAAATCCCTGAAATCCCTGAAATCACCTGAAACCCCTGAAATCACCTGAAATCCCAGAAATGACCTGAAATCACTTGAAATCCCTGAAATCATCTGAAACCCCTGAAATCACCTGAAACCCCTGAAATCACCTGAAATCCCATTGAAATCACCTGAAATCCCATTGAAATCCCTGAAATCACCTGAAATCCCTGAAATCACCTGAAATCACTTGAAATCCCAGAAATCACCTGAAACCCCTGAAATCACTTGAAATCCCTGAAATCACCTGAAACCCCTGAAATCACCTGAAATCCCAGAAATCACCTGAAATCACTTGAAATCCCTGAAATCACCTGAAACCCCTGAAATCACCTGAAATCCCAGAAATCCCTGAAATCACCTGAAATCCCTGAAATCACCTGAAACCCCTGAAATCACCTGAAATCCCAGAAATCACCTGAAATCACTTGAAATCCCTGAAATCACCTGAAACCCCTGAAATCACCTGAAATCCCTGAAATCACCTGAAATCACTTGAAATCCCTGAAATTACCTGAAATCCCTGAAATCCGAAATCAGGTGTACACAAATTCTCGAGTTGTAAACCCCTCGATTCATGTATTCATTTATATTGGGCTTAACGACACATTGTAATTATATATTCACTTATATTCAAAGAAGATTCAAGATTTTTTCTCCCCACTGTGAATGTTTGAATTGTTTTCTAACCCTGAAATTACTATACCTTGTTGAATGAATTATTATATTTCAATTATTCTTTGGGGTGGTGAGATCGCCCTTGTGGTGCCCCGTTCAAACGATCTCATCTTCCATCCATAGCCTTAATAGGGGAACAATGATTTTGTATCAAATTTCGATGTTATTTAAAAAAAAAATCTATTCGTCATTTCAGGCTGTGTATGATACGGTTAAAAATGTTTTTTTAACCGTATACGCGTGACAGTTATGCGATATGAGATAATTAGTTCTAATTCATACCATTTTAGAGGTATTGGAAATATATTTGTTTCTTTTATATTAGAATTTCGATATCTCATCTCGTTCAAAAGTTATAACCAAACAACAGTTACTGCTATTCCGCTAAATCGACTCCCATGGACTCTAATAACTCTTTGTAAACCTATTAATGAATGAAAATCGGTGTACTACCATGTTCGCAATGAGAGTGAGCGAGAGGGTGGAGAGGAGAGTGAGAGAGAGGTAAAGTACTTCCGCCTCTGGATGTTCCCATAGAGCAGAATCTCCTGGAACGAATGTCCCGATCGGTGGTCTCGGTATTGCCCCAGCATGGTCGGTCGGTGGTGTCGACTCGGCATTGTGTCGACGTGTAGCTAATGATGGACCAAGGTTAGGTTGATTAAGATGGCTGTGGTTCGAGGAATTGTGTGTGAAACTCATGATAGAGGAGGCGGTGATGCGTGGCGGCTCATGACTTGTTTGGCAATTGCATTGTCGATATAGAAGTTTCCTTTTTAATGTGTTTTACCGACTCTTTGTCGGATCTTTTTTTTTTAGTTTTTATGTGTTCTGGACTCAAAATGACCTCGCTGTCGTACGCGCCTTTAAACCCTAACAGTAATACCTTTGGAAACTGGAAGAATTTTATCTGCGGCGGAAAATTATGGTGACAGAGAGCGGTTTATGGGGTGATAAGATCGCTCTTGTGGTATTCCGTCCAAACGATCCTACCTTTTATCCTCAGCCTTAATTGAGGAACAAAGATTCTGTATCAAGTTTCGTTGTCATTGGAAAAAAAGTTTTTACTCAATTTGACTTTAAAATACGAAATTACAAGTTAATGCCTGATAGCGAGAATTTTTCGGTGAGTCGTTTTTTAAATGAGACTAAAAGTGACAAATGAATACGTCAAGATTTGTGACGTCATGACTTGAGTTACCGACCCGTGCTACGATATAACAAAGTAGCAGTATGCAGAGATTGTAGCTGCTATACACATGCTCGGGGTCCATGGTTCGACTCCGGACGCAGTAACTTGTTTTTTCAAACAAAATAACTATTGAACAACATGGTTATGGTTGAATTTTTTTCCAAGTTGACCATATAGGCTTAAACGAAAATGTCTACTTAAATGTTGATTTTTTGTAGTTCCATTCAAAAAATAGACTTGCATAAAAATGCTCGCTGTCGAATAAAGTACAATATACGGAAAAGTTGGGACCAAATGGAGAAGGGACGCTTCCGTTACGTTTCATAGTTCATAGCTACAGAATAACGCAAGAAAACGAAAGTGGTCAATTGAATAATTATTCAATTAATAAATTATTAGATAATTCAATTATTATGTGGCTTAATAAGCAACATGCACGAAATATTTTTATTATTTTTTAATTAGCAACCACTATATATCAGTGGATCCGTTTCTTTTCTATTTTTCATTGAAAACTAGGTAGTTTCTCAATGAATTATTGAAAATATATACCCGACTATTGTGGTATTATAATAGAACATAGAATACATTATAGCATGGTAGGCCTACAGAATAATATAAATGGAAAGAAATATGAATAATATAAATGAATCCAAAGGAGTAAATAATATTTATATTAATATGAATGATTTGAATATCATTGAATATTTCCATCAATAATATTTAAAACTGTAATCAAATTGAATTTCAATTAAATTATTCCTTGAATTATTTTCAAATTATGGTATACAGTAGCATAATTAGAATAATTTATTTTCAATTTAAAAAAAAATCGTTTCATCGTCAATAATAGGCTTATATTTGAGAAGTGAATATAGAAATAATAATAATAAATACGGTATATAATGTAGAAAATGATCGAATAAAGAATTGCGTTACGGTATACCCATGTGGTGGTACGACATTGAACCAGTGAACATGACACCAAGCGCTAGCCGCAAGTCGATACGGTTCCATGTCGGTGACTGGCGGCTCGGCCCCAGTAATACGAGCAGTGTCGTGTGCAATCAATAGACTCCCTAGTCACGTGTATCGTATGTCACACAGCGGACTAGGGTACTAACTGTACTAAAACTCGATTGTCCTAGACTTCGATTCTCCTAAAAACTAACTGCCCTGCTCTGAAAATCAATTTCCTTAAAATCATCTGTAATAAAACTCAACTCTCATGTACACCAACTGTCTTGAAAATCGACTGTCCTAAAAACCAATTGCACGAAACATGTAAACCTTGACTCTCCCAAAAACCAATTGTCCTAAGTGACCCAAACTTCTACTTCTTCAACAACCTATACAGATGTTGAACTGAGAGGTTTGGCTCCTTCCCTGCTTATATGTCGTCTGACAATTTCATTTAAATTTCATTTACTTTACCGAGATGGTTGGACGAGTAGCTAGCACGCTGAACTGTCATTCAGGAGATCAGAATCGATTCCCGAATCCCGAGTAGAGGTTTTCCGTGATTTTCTTCTGTCGTTCAGGTTAATTCATCAACAACAGGCCACGACTACTTCCCACTAACCGGAACATATAGCTCAGTGGTTAACGCGCTCGCTTCATGTGATCCGGGAGACGAGGGGAATTACGAACCCAGTTCGATCCCCGCCGCCGACCATCTTTACAGGGTTTCTTCGTGGTTTTCCTCTGTAGTCTAGGCTAATGCCGGGATGGTTCCCACAATATAGGCCTCGACCTCTTCCTTCTCATTATCCTTCCCATTAAAAATAGAATACCTCATAGAAACCTTCATCTCATCATCCCATCATCTCATTCATCATCCACCGACTCCAACAGATCTTAGCCTTCATTGCAGTGCGTTGTTACACCGATACGAATGAAATTCACCTACTTTCAGTGGACGTGTCTCTGAATTCGAATGGTGTTCTCACGTCTCTTTGTTTACCAGTAGATTGCTTGTCTACAGGCGCTAGACCTAGAGACCAAGGTCGGGTTGTTGATAGGGGAACGTGTACCTGCATAACGCAACACTCCTGTGCCGAATCGTAGCTTTACTACTTTATAGAGAGAATTGGCAGCACATATCCACGAATTTCTTGCATTAGTGACACTAGTGCGCATGCGCGAGTGACAGAAATAACCTAAAAAAAAAAACGAATTTATCCAATCGAATTGACCTAATCGACCCAACCTAACCAAGTTAACCTTAACTTTACACAAATATTCGTGTGTATAGTTCTTCTTCACCTAGGAACCATGAAAATCAAGATTTTCGAGACACGAAAATTCGTGTCTATATAGCCACTTCGTATAGAATATTGAAATTATTAATTCTTCGAAGTGGCTATAGACACGAGTTTTCGTGTCGCGAATAGCTTTATTTTCATGTTTTCTATGTGAACAAATACATACGGTAGGGCCCATATATACGAATATTCATGGGGGTCTAAGGCTAGTTTGGTTAGTTTGGTTTTGTCGATTCGGTCACTTGGATTAGATGAATTTAGGTAAATTTAGTTTTTTTCAAGGTATTGTCTCACACTTGTGCATGAGCACTATTGTCACTACTGCAAGAAATTTGTGACTGTAGATGCTGCCTTAATTTTAAAGATTTTTGAAGAGCTGTTGAAGAGAGATGGAAGAGAGAGGAGATACATGGATTCAAGCAGAGAACGGTAAATGGTGGAAGGACAGAGAGAAATGAAGGGAGGTGGTATGAAGAGGAGCAGGAAGAGGAAAAGAAGGAAGAGGACTTGAGTCTGAAAACCCAAGTCTACCTGTTTTGCCCTACACAAACCCAACAAAACAGACAACCTAAACATATTTAATCCAAGTTAAAACTAATCTAAAACCTACTTCCGGTCTGGAGAATAGCCACTCTGAGTGGAGAGTCAGTACGATAGCTTTATAGGTCCTTATGATATACACCGTGGCTAGAACCCCGTTCATTTATAAGTAAAGCTCCAGAGTACAGGGCGTTTCTTTGCCGTGCACAGCACATGGGACTGGCAAAGTAACGCCATATATCCAAGGCAACCCCCCCCCCCCCCCCCCCCCCCCTTCTTCTCTTCCCCCTAGGCATCCCCTCTCCCTCGCGATTTTGTGACGGCCTCAAACCCCCTCTTTCCCAAACCTATTTTCAAACGCGCTCTCTATCTCCCTTTCCTCCTGCTTCCACCTTCCAATCCCTCTCTCTGCTTTCCTATCTTTCTCTTGAAGCGAGCGTTTCATTCAACGAAGGCCCGAAAATATTTTTTAACGAGTGTGGAGGATGGAGACGGAAAGAGAGAGAGAAGAGGGAGAGAAGAAGAAAGAAGGAGAGGAAGGAGGGAGAGGGGAAAAAAAGGGGGAGTGAGAATAAGACGAGAGCGAGCGGAACGGATGAGTGTGGAGAACTTAGATAGGGAGGAAGACGTAAAAAAGGGGGGGAGAGAAAAAGAGAGAGGGAAGGAAGGGACGAAAACGAATAAGGAGAGGGATTGGAGAGAGAGACCGGAGCGCGGGGTATGGAAGAATAGAGGAAGGAGAACGGGAGAGAGGGGGAAGGAAATGGGAGGGATACCGGGAAGCGGAGAGGCGGAGACGGGAGGGGAGGGAGGGGGAGGGGGATGTTGAAGGGGGGACTTGGAAACGGGGAGAAGGGACCAAGGGAAGGGAAGAAGAAGAGAGAGAGAGAGGAGGAAAAATGAACGAGTGAATTTTTGTTTCCAGGCGGGAAGCCCCCAGAGTTTTCCCCCCCCCTCCCCCCCCCCCCCCCCCCCCCCCCCCCCCCCCCCCCCCCCCCCCCCCCCCCCCCCCAAAAGGGGCTTTGTTTTTGCCCATTTTCCCCAGGGGGGATTCCCCCCGTTTTTTTCCCCCCTTTTTCCCCTTTTTTTGGGGTTTTAAAACCCCCCAAAAAAAGTTAACAGGACAAGTAAAAAAAAATTTTTAGGGGCCCAAAAAAACTGGTTTTTAATTTTCGGAAGAGGGAGAGGAGAAAGGGAGGAGAGGGGGAAAGGGGGGAGAGGAAAGGGGGGGGGGGAAAAAACGAGAGAAACAGGGAGAGGGGGAGAGAAGAGGAGAGAAGAGGAGAGAAAATAGATTAAGGGAAGGGGAAAGTGGGGGAGAGAAGGATTTGGGAAAGGTGGGGGAAAACCGGGAGGGACGTGGAAAAGGGGGAAAAAACCTTAGGGGGGATGAAAGGGGATTGGGAAAAAGAGAGGAAGAAGGAGGGGAGAAGAGAGGGAGGTTTGGGGGGAAATTGGGGAAAGGGGATGCGTTGGTCGTAAAATTTTCCCTGAAATTCCAAGACAAAGTTTTTGTTTCTTCATCACATGCCAAAAAAGGGGGGGTTTGGGGGGGGGGTGGGGGGGGGGGGGGGGGGGGGGGGGGAAAGGGGGGGTGTTGTTTTTTGGGGGGGGGGGGGGGAGTTTGGGGGGGGGGGGGGGGGGGGGGGGGGGGGGTGGGGGGGGGGGGGATTCCCTAGAATCAAAATGCTGCTTAAAATCACCCGGGACGCCGCGCTAAATGCTGCTCATTCAACTTCTCGTGCCCTTGCATAAAATGTCTTTTTTGGTCCCAGTTTCGTAAAATTTATTTACTTTCCCTTTTTTGGGTTTTTCCTATTTTTTTCAAATTATTCCTTTTAATTCGGTTTTCATGGGGCCCAATTTTTGGGGGCAAACCAAAATGGGCCACGTTTGAACCGTGAGTTCGTCTCAAAGGTCCCCAATCAAAACCGGAAATAAAGTCTCCGGGTTTGTGTGCATGGGTTTGGTGCCCAACCCTTTAAAACCAAAACCCAAAACCCTTTACAACCACCCATTCATAGTATCCGCAACCCATGCCAAAATCGATCGACTTTTCCCGGGATACCTCTTAGCCCCTACTGGGAGTCCCTCGGTCTTAAAATGAAAATTTTCACCATTTTTTCAGTAAAAGAACTTATTTTTTCCAATGTCTAGTTTTTTTTAAACTGTACCTTTTTGACCCATTAACATCATTGTTTCTTTTTACAGGTAAGCCTCGTTGTGGATTAAACAAATTCCCCTAACAGAGGGTCGGGGAAAAACTCAAGGTAAGACCCACACCGTTTTTTAATTTAAGAGCCCAAAGAATAAACAAAGTAGTTGACCATAAGGCTACATATTCCAAGAGCACCATCACCAAAATCCAGAGCATTCGCTGCTGCTGCTCTCGATTTCGACCTAGACTGAAACTAATTTAAAACAATAATAGATATTTTTCCCTCAATTTAGGAAAACTAAAATCATCCTCAATTTCAAAATTTTAAAATTACGATTTTTTACCCTCAGAACCCCCCCCTTTTTCAAGCGTGACGTGACATATCATTTTTTTTTTCTATTCAGAATGGTAATCCTACGTCAATTTAGGTTTGGGAGACAAAAAATTGATTGTTCCAAAAATTTTGGGGAAAATATTCTCCTTTTTCTCTAAATTGGGAAAAAATACGGTCCATTTTTTCAAATTTATTTCAACTGTGATTCCTTAAAATATTTTGATACCTTTGCAATATTTAAATGTTCATGTTCAAAAACTTGCACTGAACCCATTTATTATCTCATCTTATAAATAATTGGCATTTCTACTTTCATTGCAAGTTGTATTATTGTGTGATGGTTCAGCAAATCGTTCAGGTATTAGGCCTACTACGAGTGAATTCAAACTCTAGTTTCTTCTGCAACATATTGGGCCTATATGTCACCAAAATTTGTAAAAAAATTTTGAAAAAATTTTTTTTAAAAATAATTTTTGAAAAAAAAAAATCTTAAAATAAATATGTAAAAAAATATATTTTTGGAAAAAATATATTTTTGAAAAAAGATATTTAAAAAAAAATGAAAATTTTCAATCGTCCCGAAATTTTATTTTTAAAAAATTGAAAAAATTCACTTTTAAATTTTATAAAATTTTTGTTTTAAAAAATGAATGGGGTTTGGGTGGGGCCCAAACGTTTTTTTTTTCCCAATTGCCATGCCTTTTTTGGGTTACCTCCATTTTGAAATTACCCAAAAAGTTGGGTTTTTGGGGGTTCACGATTCCAATAAAAAAACGTTAAACCCCCCCAAAAAGATGTTTTTAAATTTAAAAAAATTTTGGTAAACCCAAATTTTAAGGGTAAATTTTTTTTTTTTAAAATTTTAAAAAAACCCTTTTTAAATTTTAATTTCATTTTTTTTTAATAAAATTTACTTGGTCATCAAAGGGTCCTAATTAAGGTTTTTTTATTTTTAGCAGGGGTTAAAATTTGTTTTTTTGCTTGGGAGTTTTTTTTTTTGAAAGGGTTTTGTTTATTTTTTTATTTTTTTTGTTTTGGTTCCCTTTTTTTTTAAAGGGTTTTTGGTTTTTTTTTTAATTTTTAAATTTTTTGGTTAAAAAACCCCCAAAAAACCCCCCGTTTTAGGTTTTTCCCCTTTTTAAAAATTTTTGGTCTAAAACCATTTGGCGTTTTTCCCCTGAAAAGGGGCCCCCTTTAAAAATTTCGCATTTTCCCCTGACCTCTTAAAAATCCCCGGGCTGGTTCCGGGGCTTTTTCCATGGGCCGCCGGGGCGGGGGGCCCCATTTTTTTTACATATCTTTTAAAACCAAATTTACCAATTTTTTATAACCCAAAACTCCTTCCGCAAATTTTTTATAAAGCTTTTTTTTCCAAAATTATTAAAAAAATTATCCATATCCCATCACTCTTAAAAATAAATAAAATTTGTTCTCAGGGTTTTACCATTTTAAAAAAAAAAAACAATTTTGTTGGAATCGGGTTTTTTAAAAAAAATTTTTGGAAAAAAAACCCAATTTCCCTTTTTTTTTTTTAAAACCCTTTTTTAAAAATTTTCCCCTTTTTTTTCCCCCCCAAAAAACCCTTTAATTTTTTTGGGAAAAAATTTTTTTTTTTTTGGGGTTTTTTTGGTTTTTAAAAATTTTTTTAAAAAAATTTTCCCCTTTACATTTCAACCCGAAAACCAAAAAAAATTTGGGGAAAAACCCCCCCTTTTTTTTTGGGAAAAAAAAAAAAAAAAAAAAAAAAAAAAAAAAAAAACCCCCCCCCTTTCCTAAACCCCCTTTTCCCCCAAAATTTTTTTAAAACCCCTTTTTTAAAATTCCCCCCCACCCTTTTTTTTAAAAAGGGGGAAATTTTTTTTCCCCTTTTTTTTTTTTAAAAAAAAATTTTGTTTTTTATTTTAAAAATTTTAAAACCCCCTTTTTTAAAATTTTTTTTTAAAATTTTTTAAAAAAGGGTTTTTTAAAAATTTTTTTAAGGGGGGGAAATTTTTTAAAAAAGGGGGGGTTTTCCCTTTTACAATTTTTTTTTGGGGGGGGAAAAAAAAACCCCCTTCCCCCTTTTCCCTTTTTCCCCCCCTTCCCCCCCCCCTTTTTTTGCTCCCCCCCCCCCCCCTCCCCCCCCTTCTCCCCCCCTCCCCCCCCTTCTCTCCCTCCCCCCCCTTTTTTTTTTTTTCCCTCTCCCTCCCCCCCCTCTCTTTTTTTTTTTTTCCCCTCTCCCCTCCTCCCCCCCTTTTTTTCCCCCCTCACCCCCCCCTTCTCCCCCCCTTTTTCCCTCTCCCCCGCCCCCTTCCCCCTCCCCCCTCTCCCCCCCTCCCCCCCCCCCCTTTTTCCCCTCCCCCCCCCCCCCCCCTTTTTTCCTCTCCCCCCCCCCCCCCCCTCTCCCCCCCTCCCCCCCCCCTTCCTCTCCCCCCTCTCCCCCTTTTCCCTTTTTCCCCCCTCCCCCCCCTCCCCCCCCCCCCTTTTTTTCCCCCTTTCCTCCCCCCCTCCCCCCCCCCCCCTCCCCCCCCCCTTTTTTTTCCCCCCCCCCCTTCCCCCCCCTTCCTTTTTCCCCCCCCCCCCCCCCTTCTTTTTTTTCCCCCCCTTCCCCCCCCCCCTTTTTTTTCCCCCCCCCCCCCCCCCCCTTTTCCACACCCCCCCCTCCCCTTTTTCCCCCTCCCCCCTTCCCCCCCCCCCCTTTTTCCCCTTTTTAATTTTTTTTCCCCCCCCCTTTTTTTTTCCCCCCCCCTTTTCCCCCTTTTTTTTTTTTTTTTTTCTTTCCTTCCCTTTCCCTTCTTTTCCCCCCTTTTTTTGGTTTTTTCCCCCCCCCGGTAAAACCCTCCCCCCCCCCTTTTTTTTCCCCTTTTCCCCCCCTTAAATTTCCCCCTTTTTTTGGGGTTTTTTTTCCCCTTTTTTTTTTTTTTTTTCCCCTTTTTTTCCCCAAAAAAACCCCCCCCAAATTTTTTTTTTCCCCTTTTTTCCCCCCCCCCCTTTTCCCCCCCCCCTTTTTTTCCCCCCCCCTTTTTCCCCCCCGTTTTTTCCCCCCCCTTTTCCCCCCCCCCCCTCCCCCGCCCCCCCCCCCCTTTTTTTTTTTGGCCCCCCCCCTTTTTTCCCCCCCCCCAAAAAAAAAACCCCCCCCTTTTTTTTTTTTTTTAAACCCCCCTTTTTTTTTAATTTTTCCCCCTTTTTTTTTCTTCTCTTTCTTTTTGGGTTCAACTTTATTTTTTCCCTTTTTTAAAATTAAACCGAATTGTTTGGGGGCAAAAACCCCAAATGTTTACGAATTTCTTATTTACTCCATTGAAACGTACCATTTGGAATAAAAAGGGAAGATTTCCCCCGGGGGCCCTCAACTTTGGCGTTTCTTATGAAAAGGAATTTAAACGTGGGTTTTTTCGGTTTTTTCAAAAAAAGCCAAAATTTCTTTTTGGGGGGGTTATAGGGTTTAAAAATTTAAAAAATGCTTGGGGGTACACTTAGCAATTTTAGTTTTTTCTTCAAAATGGCTCCCCCCATCAAGCTGAAAATTTTAAAATGTTTAAATGAACACTTAAAGCAAAAAATTTATTTTTTTTAAAAAAAAAACCCTTTTTTTTTTTTCCGCCTGTTTCTAAGGGGTTTTTTAAATTTAAAATTAAAAAAAAAACCCCAAAAAAAAATTACAGACCAATTAGAGAAATTAAAAAAAATTGAAATTTTCCCTTGCCGTTTTGGGAAAACCAAAAAAAAAAAAAAAAAAAAACAAATGAAACCCAACCAATTTTTTTCATTTAAATTAAAAAATCCTAAACTCCCTTTAAAGTTTCCCCTTAAAAGGAAACTTCGGGCCCCCCGGGGGCCAAAATTTTGTACGGAATTGGTCCCTTTGGGGGGGGTTTGGTCCGATAAGGAAGGTTTTTGTCTTTTTCAAAAACCATTTTTATTTACCGTATTCCCCCCCTTCCTTTTGGGGGGTTGTTAGAACCTTTCTGGGGGGCGCTAAGTTTTTAAACCTTGGGGGTAAAAAGGGGCGGGGTTTTTTATTTGGTAAAGGCAGGTTCAGGTTTTAAAAAACCCCTTTCCCCAAAATCGATTTTTTTCCGGAAACCCCTTTTAATTTCCCCGTGAATAAAAAGGAAAAGGGATTCCCTTTTTTTTCCCTTTTTTTTTTCCTTTTTTTCCCTTTTTTTCCCCTTTCTCCCTTTTTTCCCCCTTTTTTTTTTTCCCCTTTTTTCCCTCTTCCCCATCCCCCTTTTTTTTTTCCCCTTCTCTTTTTCCCCTTTCCCCCTTCCCTTTTTTCTCTTTTCCCTTTTTCCCCCCCCCCCCCTTCCCCTTTTCCCCTTTTCCTTTTAAAAAAGTTATTGATTTTATCAGTAAAACACAAAATAATAAATTTTTTAGCCCTATAAAGGTTTGGTAAACTTTTAAATTTTTATTTAAACCAAAAAGGAATCGTAAAAAAATTACCAATAAATACTTTCAGTTGTCAATTAAACCTCGCTAAAGCTCGTCTAATGATTTCAACTCTTAAATTTGTGAAACTTCGGAGCCGCCCCGGTGGCTCAGTCAATTATCGCTAGCGGTAGTAATTGAAGTCACCGTTGGGCGTGGGTTCGAGTCCCGCATAAGGCATAGGTTTTTGTAAACGTCTTAAACATCACTCTCGTTTCATTTACCGCTCATCGTAACCCCCTATAACTGCTGTTGGTGGGTCTTAGACACATTATACTTAGGCGCTGAAGTGTAACCGTAAAGTCGACTCGGTTATTTAATGGGTCGGGTTCTATGAAAGGGTTGGATGGGTTTTTTAAGTTCGGTTTTCACCGGATTGAAAAAAACCATGTCAAAAAACCGAGTGCGACTTATTCCGGTATACGCTCTCAAGCTCTCCAGTGACATAAAGCAAGTGCTATATCTGGTTTCCCCTCTCTTTACCTTCCTCTCTCTCAACGCTCTCCCTTCTATCTCTCTCTTCTTCTTCTTCCTCACTATTTCCCTCTTCTCTTCCCCAAAATTCTCCTATTCTCCGTTTCTCTCTTTCCTCTCTTTCTTCCCTCATCTCTCCTCTCCTTCTTCTCTCCTCTCCATCTTCTCCATTCTCTCATAATCTCCCCCCTTTCGCCAAAGATCTCTCTCCCCTCATAACCCGAATGGCGACGAAATGAGGTCAGAGATATCGCCGGCGACGAAAGTTTTGATTTGAAATTGAATTGTTCAGAACCGGACGTCACTAATTGGGGCATTTCATTCAACTCGACGAAGATTCGCACCGAGACGGTTAGCATCCACGCCCTTGGGTTTCCCTCAGACGTTCTGGGTCGGTTTTCTATAAACCTGAAATGAAACCTGCCCAACTTCGGTTTGTTCGGACGATTTAACACGTTGTACATCTAGAAAATTATAAAATCGTTTAAAGGCTAAATTGTGAATAATCCAAATTGGGACAAGGGTTTAAAATATTTTTAGCTGTACTTTTAGACAGTTCAAATAAATTTATTTAAGAGTAGGACCAAAGGGGAAAATGTAATAAGGCACAATTCTACGGGAAAATGATCTTTTTTTCCGGCGGAAAAAGGGTTTTTTGAAAAAACACCACAATAATCCCAATATCAACAACGGTGCTAATATAGGAACTTATTAAAATAATTTTTGTAAAACCAGTGTAATTGGGGGAATCACAAATATTTCTTTCTTTTAATTTATGCAATTTCTGTCAATCGTTAAATAATACGTACTAATAAAAAATTAAGGATTCCTCGGAGTTTCTTAATGAACTAATGTTCCAAAAAATTTAATGTCGTTCTTACAAAACCGAAATACCGGAGATGTAACTTTTACTCTTAATGTTTTTTAATTTTAAAGTGTACCGGGTCAACGCCTCGTGCAGAAACCCTTTTGGGATCAAAAAAAAAATTTAAAAAATTTTTAATTTTTTTAAATTAAGGGCGTCAAAATTTTAATACCCCCCCCCCCTTTTTTTTTTCCCCCCCATTCCCCCCCCCCCCCAACCGACGAAAAATTTCCCCCAAAAAGGGGGGGGAAAAAGGGGTTTTTAAGGGGCCTTTTCCCGCACAAAGGGGGGGTTCCCCCTTTCCAGCTTCCCCCGGGTTTTCCCGGTTTTTTTTTTATAACCTGAAATGAAACCTGCCCAACTTCGGTTTGTTTGGACGATTTAACACGTTGTACGCATACTAGTAAAGCGCCATATATGCGTTGTTAGACGAGCGGATAGTAATAGTATGGGGAAAAATGGGGAAATATGGGTAAAAACTGCTTCGAGTGGTACCAATTTAGCACATTTTAGGTTTTTTCTTCAAAATGGCTGACCCGATCAAGCTGAAAATTTCCAGAAATGTGTATCAAAATGTAATTCAACTTCACACAGAATTTCATTCTTTTGGAAAATGAACTTTTTTTCCTTTTTTTCCGCTGTGTTATTCTAATGGGTATTTTTGAAATTTCTAAAATTCATAAAAAAAAATTACCACCCGATAATGCCACAAAACTATACAGGACTAAGTTGGATGAGGAACCATATTGAAAAAAAGTTTGAAGTTGATAACTGTAGCCGTTTGACCTGTGGAGAACCGACAAAATATATATACATTTTTTTCAGTACCCTATGTCAAATTGGATCCTCGCTAAAGCTCGTCTAATTATAAATTACTACCATAATTCAATTTAATGGGATCCTCTCGGAGTTCGTCGGTATAATGTCTCCCCTAATTGGTACATAACGTGTATCAAGTTCCTCATCTCAACCGGAAGTAACCGATCGTCGTACTCGGGTAATTGTTTTGTTCCTCCCCTAATTGCTCGTATCAAGCTGTACCGGCGTACACTCGTGCACTGCGGGTCGTCTCATCAACCCTGATGCGTATATCAACCGAGAGATGAAGGCTTGAAACATCCGCTCGTTCTTTGTTGTGTGATGGTGGAGACGGTCGATCGGAACCTTCTCTTGTGAGCTACCCAACTTGAAGTACATGATGTTAACGTAATTATTGCAATTAGTGGCTAAAGATGTAACCACTTCATGTAACGAGATACGTTTATATTTGTGAGTCGACACACCGGACAAGTCGAGTGGTTAGCACATTGAACCGATCAAGTTTCGATTTTCACCCTGGACCCTTATTCCTGAGATAAATGAGATGTGAGAAAATAAAAATGAGTGAGAAAACGAGTATCTCACATAAAATATGAGATGAAATATGTCATTATTTTATGAGATAGTTTCCTGAGATAAATGAGATGTGAGAAAAATGAAAATAAGTGAGAAAACGAGTATCTCACATAAAATATGAGATGAAATATGTCATTATTAAATGAGATAGTTTTCTCACTGATTTTTCTCACATCTCATTTATCTCAGGAATAGGGGTCCTGGTCGACCATATCTAACAGGTTTTTCGTGGTTTCCTTCTGTCGTTCAGGTCAATACTGGGACATGTCCGACCGACTCCTCCCCACCATCCAAAAACACATATTAAAATAACATTTCATCTCATATATCATTCACTGACGCCAATAGATCATAGTCATCAGTACAGTACATTGAACCCAATTAAATATCAATAATCAAACGGTGTCGAGAAATTATCTGACGATCACACGTTTTTATAGTTTATAAAATTTGAAATTTTCAAGACAAAAGGCGTAATTTTCAGTTGTTTTATTTCATTGACTGAACGATCAAGTGTCCCCTGGATGAGTGTGACAGCCGTCCACGTGCCACAAGCGGGACTCGAACCCACGCCCCACTTGGCTTCGCTTTCAAACCAATTGCTCAGCTGTTCGCTATACTTGAATTAATAGATATTATATTATGTATTATTTATTCAAATCGTTATTTAAGTGCATCAGCCATCTTGCTGCATATATGCTCTAATTGGACAGATGGTATAATCAGCTTTATAGGCCTGTATCTTTTAATAGAATCAGAGATTCGAATAAATTTTATTTTTAATGTATATTGTTAGGTGAGCAAGTGGAAAATGTATGAGGAGACACAAATCTACGAAGGACGAAGTGAGTGGAGAACATAGTTTGGGTGACAGGGCGAAGAAGAGAAGAAGTTCCTTTTGAAGAAGACACCGACGCCAATAGATCTCAAGTCATCAGTACAGTGCGCACGGTGCTGATAAAAATAGAGAAATTACTTTCATTAATTTTTTCCATGTTCGAAAACCAGTGTAATTGAATGAAAAGTTCACATCTCCAAGATAATTCTATGCTCGTTAATTGGTATGACATCTATTTCAGTGAATTCAATCAGTTACAAGATAATATGTCAATGAATAAAAATAATGTAATGAAATTCATTGACGTATTATCTTAATTGAAACTGATTGAATTCACAAAAATAAAATGACATATTGATTGAAGAGCATAAAATTATCTTAGAGATGTGAACTTTTCATTCAGTTACACTGTTTTTTGAGAATTGAAGAAAATAGTAAAGATTAATTTCTCGACTAGTGTAAGCACCGTGCACGACCCCCTTGAATCAGTATATAGATATATATTTATCGGTAAAATACCCTTGGCAGAAACTTTTATTCCCCTGGGGGCAAGATTCGAGGTCAACTTGTTTCATGGGGGCCTAGTACAAAGTTGTGGCCCCCCACTGTTTTCTCTTCCCATTTGCCAGATACTAATTACGAACTTTACGGCACTAATCAGCACTAATTCAGCACTAATTGTACCAAAAATTCGAATCCCGGATTCCAATTGGCTGGCCTCATCTTCAGGGACCTCGAGGTTCGTCCTAATACAGTGCAGTGTTGTCGTTGCCTATTTCACCACAGGAAGGAGTTATTAGCCAATCAGGCGTGCAGGATGAGCGAAGAGTCAATAGATCAGGCAGAGGGGGAAGTTGACAACAATACCCCCCTCCCCCCCAATGTCGACTCATGACCTATATACATGATAGCATGCTAGCAACCGGCACATGCAGCGCAGTGGTTAATGCGCTCGCTTCATGTGATCCGGGAGGCGAGGGGAATTTCGAGCCCAGTTCGATCCCCGCCGCCGACCATCTTTACAGAGGTTTTTCATGGTTTCCCTCTGTAGTCTAGGCTAATGCCGTGATGGTTCCTACAATAAGTCGGCCATGACCGCTTCCTTCCCACTATCCTTCCATTACCCAAGAACCTTCATCTCATCATCCCATCATCTCATTAATCATCCATCCGACGCCATTAGATCTCAGTTATCATAACAGTGCGTCGTTAAACCCAATATAACAAAAACATGATAGCAGTATTGTTTGAGCTGAGGCGAGTGGTGTGTTTACAATCCAGTTTAGGCCCCAACTTTCAACACACCGTCGCATTTCTTCTTCAAAGAGTGAATGGGAATCGGTGTACGAAATGTCAGTTGTTTGGTGGTAACTTTTGAACCGGATGAGATATCGAAATTCTAATAATAGGCAAACACAGATCTCTTGAATACCTACCAGATGATGAGAAAATGAATCGAAAATCGAAAACCACGAATATCAGTGAACACTGGGGCGCCTGAAGAGCGAATACCGGAGTAAAGTCTACTCGGTTGTGTGACATGGGTTTGGGTGTCCAACCTTTTTTTTATATTGGGTTTAACGACGCACTGTTATGATAACTGAGATCTAATGGCGTCGGATGGATGATTAATGAGATGATGGGATGATGAGATGAAGGTTCTTGGGTAATGGGAGAGATAGTGGGAAGGAAGCGGTCATGGCCGTCTTATTGTAGGAACCATCCCGGCATTAGCCTAGACTACAGAGGGAAACCATGAAAAACCTCTGTAAAGATGGTCGGCGGCGGGGATCGAACTGGGTTCTACAACACCTCGCCTCCCAGATCACATGAAGCGAGCGCGTTAACCACTGCGCTACATGTGCCGGTGGTGTCCAACCTTACCTAACCCTATAACCACATCTACAACCATCCATTGAAAAGTACCCCCAACGCCCATGTCACACGACCGAGTCGACTTTATTCCGGTATACGCTCTTCAGCGTCCCCTGAACACTCACAGGTAGTACCTTTCAAAATATTGAATTGGTTTTGTTCCATTTTTTTACTCTTCGGTCAAACGTTCGATTTCCGTGAATTCTAAAGGTTTTTCGGAATGCACCCGTATCGTGTTTTCGTGTCAATGTTATGTATATATGTGCGAGTTCGTGCCGCCGCATCGGGTTAACCGAGTTAATTGTTTCTGACACGAACCTATAGCGACCCTGGTCCAATTCACGCCCGTCTCCTCCGCCCTGTAGAGCATGGGCGGTCGGTGGTGCCGTGTTGACGTCAGTCGGCCATCTTGGCCACTTGTTGAATCGAGACCTACTGTACCGTTTACATTATTAACAGTTTAAATGTTATGTTAAATAGTATTTTTAACATTTGTTTGTGTGTTATAATGTGTGGGATACACAATAACATGTGTATTATGAAATACGTTTCAGATTTAAAATGTAATGAATAATTTGAAATTTGTCTCATAATAACAAGGTAGGCCCAGTAGATAGAACACTTGTATGTAACAGATAGCCACGATATTTTTGCCATCGATCTTTACCTTACCCTTGTCACCCTTGTCTGTTTGTTTTGTGTAAGCCTATACCTTTACGTAGTCTACAAATATAACAATTAACAGATTGTGAATGTGTTTTTTTAAATATATTGGGTTAAACAACGCACTGTACTGATGACTACGATCTATTGGCGTCGATGAATGATATATGGAATGATGAGATGAAAGTTTTTTTTAGGAAGGAGTCGATCGTGGCCTGTTGTCAAGGAACCATCCCAGTATTGATCTAAACGACAGAGGAAACCACAAAAAATCCCTGTCAGGATGGTCGATCATGGCGGGAATCGAACTCCGGATATCTGAATAACGGTTCAGTGTGCTAGCCACTCGTCTCATTAATACGTTTCAGATTTAAAATTAATTGAACACATAATTTCATTTCACTTTATTTCGGATTTTGTCGTTTCCTTTCTCTCACAGTCTAGTGCAACAGTTATCAAGTTTTTCTGCAATTTAACAATTCTCAAGTAATTGTCATGTACATTATCGTGTACCTAGAGTTGGACACGCTCTTACCAATGTAAATATACAACAACACCTCTTTTTCGTATCGTTTTCTAAATCAGAGATAATTAAACAAATTACAAACATCATTCAAGTCACGGAGAAGTAATTCAGCAGAACGATGCCAACTAGATCAGTTTCCATTTCAATTTTTTATTGTAGTTTTTGTATGATTCTTGTAATTTAATTAAAATGTTCGAAAATGAATCGAACTTGTTGTGTATTAGTTGTGTATTTAGGGCGTATAAAAATAATGACCATTTCGAAACTAAAAGTCGGAACCAATGAGAGTGAAATGGCTTTCAATTTTTGATTAGTGTTAGAGATTTCATTCTATCTATTCTTATTATTGCACATGATTGTATTTGGCAGGAGTCATCCGATATTTACGATCCTTCAATTCCTTCCTCTCCTGCCTTCAGTAAAAACCAACTTTACACGATCAATTTATTCCTGAAATTAATTTCTGGAATTAATTGCAGAAAAGTTGAATACCCATGTTCCCTATGTTGACTACACATGAGAACTGAAATCTTTCAATTGCATGCCAGAATTTCACGAAGTTAAAATACGTTCAACTTGACTGCAATCTTCCACCCAGCTGACATGTTGCCCACAGTTCTCTACTAAAATGAGTATTTCGCAACAGAAATCGCAAGCGCCTTTACACAATGAAATTATTCGGTGCAGTTGTTGAAATGTATTGCAACGAAAATTGATCATGTAAAGAGTGTTTAAGTTACACATCATTGTTTTCGGGAGTAGTCATCCGATATTTACGATCCTTTTCTTCCTTTCCTGTCCTCAGTTGGTTCGATATCGAAACTCGAATGCGTTTTTGTAGATCCTAGGGAAACCTATAGCCGCATGGGCCCTTATTCTATAACAGTAAACGAAATGGATGCGTGACGAAAGTGGGGGATTGACCAGCTGTACTAAAAAAAAACTGTACTAAAAACCAACTGTACTAAAAAAAACTGTACTAAAAACCAACTGTACTAAAAAAAACTGTACTTAAAAAAACTGTACTAAAATTCAACTGTACTAAAACCCAGCTTTTTGAGCAGTCTGTACTTCTGTATAAGGCTCCTCCCCTTCACAAATTGTTACCACCCATCCTTGAAAAATATAAGTTAGTTGTTGGTTAGGTTAGGGGGGTAGGTTGATGTCGTTGTTGTGGAAGGGGGGGGGGGGGGGGGTAGGCTGCTGGAACTGTACTAAAAAAAATTTACTAAACTTATTATTCAAGGATGAGTGGTAACAATTTGTGAAGAGGCGGAGCCTTATACAGAAGTACAGACTGCTCAAAAAGCTGGGTTTTAGTACAGTTTATTTAGTATAGTTTTTTTTTAGTACAGTTGGTTTTTAGTACAGTTTTTTTTAGTACAGTTTTTTTTAGTACAGTTTTTTTAGTACAGTTGATTTTTAGTGCAGTTGATACCTTCACCGTGTTAAAGACTGAAGTATACGAAATAGTTTGGACAAATCGAAGATGGCCAGATTTCGTTTCGCTTTAGAGTTACAGAATAACCCTCATGGTGTCATTTCCAGTGTCAGATATTCATAAAAAATGGCATCTTCCATTTATAGCAAGTCATGTAGGTCTATATAGGCCTGTATATATATGTTTTTGTTTCTATTTTCAATTTTGTGTTTATTTTATAATCTCTTATTATATCCTCGACTTTCCATATGATTTACTTTCAAATGTTATATTTTATAATGTTAATCCACTTGGACAAAAATGGAAATAAAGAGAGAAATTACAAAATTATATCATATTGAAATTTTTTATTGTCAAGATCTCATCTAGGCCTATGTATGTGGTTGAAAAAATTGTAACATATATGTTGAAAATAGCATCCATTACTATAAATGAGTAAATGTTTATCAGTTCAGACATTGTATTATGTGAAGAACTGATGAATAAATGAAATTCTGTGGTTAGAAGTATATTGAGTAGACATCTTTTCACCGATATTGTCGTGAACTATATCGAATGTTGATATCTCCAATTGTATTCGATTTAAAAATTAATTGTCACGATATGCGCTAAACGATCCGGGTCCCCCCTATGTGTTAACATTGCATGACGGTAGTTTCGAGCCTGCATCTTGTATCAGGTTTACGATGTGAGCCAAACGACCAGGGGTTCCCCCTATGTGTTACCATTGCATTACGGTAGTTTCGAGCCTGCATCTTGTATCGGTACGATATGAGCCAAACGACCAGGGGTTCCCCCTATGTGTTACCATTGCATAACGGTAGTTTCGAGCCTGCATCTTGCATCAGGTTATTGACGCTTCAGTAGACACCAGTGCAAGTAACAACTGGGTCAGTAGATCAACCACTGCCACCCCCGCGCGTCTTAGGACGATCTGGTGTCTCCGAGATCACAGCCTCCGAGATGCATCATGAAGATGTGAAGGTTCCGAGCGATCGTCCCACCCTATCTAACAACACTAGCGCCCGGGTGGTTCGAGCCGTCTCCCGGGGATAGTGCACTTTACTTGCAAGGCAACGTCGATGACAGTGTGTTTTCGTTCGTGTCAATGTTGATTTTGGTCTCGACAAATGGAAAGATTTGTATTTGTTTTATTTATATTGGTTTTAACGACGCACTGTTCTGATGACTACGATCTATTGGCGTCGGTGAAATATAAATGAGAAGAAAGGTTATTTTATAGATTTTTTTTAATAGTGGGAAAGAATCGGTCGTGGCCTGTTGTTACCATCCCAGTATTGATTTTTTTTTTAAATGTTGCTTAACGACCCCACCAACAGCTAGGTTATACGGGGGTACGAATGAGCGGGTGAAGATGAAACGATGAAGTGATGATAGGTGAAAGGACGCTTACAAAAACTCATGCCTTGTGCGGGACTCGAACCCACGCCCAACGGTGACTTCAGTTACTACCGCTAGTGATAATTGACTTAGCCACCGGGGTGGCCCCAGTATTGACCTGAATGACAGAGAAACCCCTGTCAGGATGGTCGACCATGGCGGGAATCGAGCCCCGGTCTCCTGAATGACGGTTCAGTATGCTAGTCACTCGACAGTTGAGTGCAGTTACAAGGTGACATTAAGGACAGTCAGATGTATCATGTATAGTGTCACTATTTTTATTCAATCGTCTGTCATTACTATTTCAAAATAAAAAAAGTTACGATCCAAAGATATAGTTAGACGAGCTTTAGCGAGGGTTCAATTTGCCAACTGAAAAAAATTGGTGTTCGTTTTTATGTTTTTTTTTTTTTTTTTTTTCTTGTCGGTTCTCCACAGGTCAAACGGCTACATCTATCAACCTCAAACTGTTTTTCAATATGGTTCCTCATCTAACTTAGATCTGTATAGTTTTTGGCATTATCGGGGGTAACTTTTTTTTTTATGAATTTAGAAATTTAAAAATACCCATTAGAAT
The DNA here is from genome assembly GCA_907164805.1 of Brachyptera putata. Classification (NCBI taxonomy): domain Eukaryota; kingdom Metazoa; phylum Arthropoda; class Insecta; order Plecoptera; family Taeniopterygidae; genus Brachyptera; species Brachyptera putata. The sequence continues at coordinate 12,021,293 of OU015473.1, read as the reverse complement.
ACCAGCGGAAAAAAAAAAATTTTTCATTTTTACAAAAAATTAATTTTGCGTGAAGTTGAATTACATTTTGTACACATTCTAAAAAATTTCAGCTTGATCGGTCAGCATTTTGAAGAAAAAATATGAAAGTGGTAATGGACCACTCGAAGTCAGTTTTTTACATTACATTACTATCGCCTCGTCTTAACAAACGCCATGGCGTTTTCCTAGATAGGAAGGAAAAAAAATAAAGGCAAAAATTTAGGCTTTTCCTTTCTTGGTCTTAAACGTTTTTGAATGGTTTTAATTTTCAAAATAAAATTTGTTTAAAATTTGTTCAGTTTTAAAAAAAAAATTTTCCTTTTTTTTTTAAAAATTATTTAAAAATTTTAAATTGGGGTTTAAAAATTTTTTTTAAACTTTAATTTTTTAAAAAAATTTGGGTTTTTTTTAAAAAATATTAAAACTTTGGAAAATTAACCCTTTTTCTTTTTTTTTTAAATCTTTTTTACAATTTACGGGCCCAAATTAAAAACCCGTTTGTTTTGGGGAAAATCCCCAAAAAAAAAAAAAAACGAAAATTTTTAAAAAAAATTTTCAGGCTATTTTAAAAGAAGAAAAATTTTTTTTTTTTAAATTTTTAAAATTATTTTTTTAAAAGGGTTTTATATTTTTTGAAACATTTCTTATATACTTAGAAAAAATTTTTTTAATGAAAATAAAAAAATTTAAAAAAAATATAAAAAAATTTTTTTTTAACTGTAAAACATAATTAAATCAGACAATTGTAATAAAAGCAGTTTGAAACGATATTATGCCTTGATTTGATCGAACGTCCGTTAATTGCTTTTTGGAATGAAAGTCTGACTCCGCTCTGGTGACATGATAATTGACCTTTTCTCTTCCCCTCTCTCCCCCTTTTTTTTTTTTCCCCCTCCTTCTTTTTCCCCAATCTGCTTTTTTTTTTAAAAAATTTCCTTTTTTTTTTTCTTTTTTTTCCTTTTTTCACAACCCCCTTTTTCCTTTGGTCTTTTTTTCCCTTTTTCCATTTTTTTTTTTTTTTTTTTCCCCCCTTTTCTTTCTCACCCCCCTTTTCGTTCCCCTTTTAATAAAAATTTCTTTTTTTAAAAAAAAAAAAAAAAAAAAAAAATTTTTTTTAAAAAATTTTTTTTTCTTTTTCCCCCCCCCCAATTTTTTTTTTTTTTTTTTCAATTCCCTTTTTCCCCAAAAAAGGGAAAAAGGGGGGCCCCTTTTTTGGGAAAAAAATGGGGGAAAAAAACAAAGGGGGTTTTTTTTTTTCCCCCCTCTTTTCCCCCCAAAAAATTTCCCCCTTTCCCCCTTTTTTGGTTTTTTTCCTTTGTACTTTTTTTTTTTCCCCTTTCCTTTTATACCCTTTTTTTTTTTCCCCCTTAAAAAAAATTTTCTTTTTCCCCCCTTCCCCCTCATTTCCCCCTTTTTTTTTCCCTTTTTCCCTTTCCCTTTTTGTTTTCCCCCCCCCCCTTTTTTTTTTTTCCCCTTTTTTCTTTCCCCCCCTTTTTTTTTCCCCTTTTCCCCTTTTTTTTTCCTTCCTCCCTCCCCCTTTTTTACCCTTTTCCCTTTCCCCCCCTTCCCTTTTTTTCCCCTTTTTCCCCCTTTCCCCCCCCTTTTTTTTCTTTTCCCCCCCCCCCATTTTCCTCTTTTTTTTCCCCCTTTGCCTTTTTCCCCCCCCCCCCCCCCCCTTTTTCCCCCCCCCATTTCCCGTAACGTTTTGGGTTGAAAATTTTCAGGAAATAATTTTTTAAAATAAAGAAAGGGTTAAAATTTGGAAAGGAATTTGGGGGCCCTTTTTTGAAAAAAATTTTTTTATTAAAAAATTTAATTTAAATTTTTTTTTTTTAATTCCCAAAGGGGTTTTTTCCAAAAAAAAGGAAATTTTTTAAACATGATTTTAAAACATTTAAAAATTAAATTTTTTTAAAAAAATTTTATTTATATAAACCCCTTTTTTTATTTTTTTAAATTTTTTAAATTTTTTTTTTGGGAAAACCCCCTTTTTTTTAAAAAAATTTTTTTTTTTTTTTTGGTTTTTTTTAAACCCAAAAAATTTTTTTTATTTTTTTTAATTTAGAAAATTTTTTAATTAAAAAATTTTTCCCCTTTTTTTCCCCGAAATTTCAAAATTTTAAAAAGGGGAAAAAAAAAAAGGGAAATTTTTTTTTTTTGGTTTAAATGTTTTTTTAATTTTTAAAAAATAAATTTTAAAATTTTAAATTTCTATATAAAAATTTTTTTAAAAATTTTTTTAAAAAAATTTTTTGCGGGGGGTTTTAAAAAACCGGGGGGTTTACGGTAAAATTTTTGCCCAAAACCGGGGGGGGTCCGAAAAATTGGGAATTTTTTTTAATTTTTAAAATTAATTTTTTAAATTTTTTTTTTGAAAAAAACCCCCCCCCCCTTTTCGCATTGAAGGAAAAACCCCCAAAACCTTTTTGTTTTTAAATTATTAAAAACCTTTTGGGTTTTTTTTTGTCAATTAAATTTTTAAAAATTTTAAAACTTTTTCTTTTTTTTTTTTCCCCTTTGTTTTTTTTATGTTTTTTTTATTTTTTAAAAAAAAAAATTTTCAAAAATTTTAAAAATTTTAATACTTTTTTAAAAAGGGAAAAGCACCCCTTTTCAAATAAAAATCGTTTTTTTAAAACCAAAATTTGAATAAAAATATGTTTCTTTAAAAAATTTAAATTTTTAAAAATTTCTAAAAAAAAATTCGTTTGAACGAATTAAATAATGGGAAAAAAAAAAACTTAGGTTTCCCAACACCAAAAAATTTTTTTTTTCTTTTAAAAAGGCTTCCCCACAACGAAAAATTTTTCCAATTTCAAAAAAAACTTACGAAAAATTTTTTTTTTTGAAAATTAAATTTTGTGGTTTTTTATAATTTTTAAAATTTTAAAATTTTTAAAAGTTTTTTTCCAAAAATAACAAATTTTTGGGGCCCCCTTTGAAAAAAATTTTGTGAATTTTTTAATTTTGGGTTGAAAAACAAAAAAAATTTTTAAAAAAAAAAAAAAAAACCCAATTTTGTCGATTAAATTAATTGCTAAAGCCCTTTCATTTAATTAATTTATTTTGTTGAAAAAAAATTAAACCTGCCCAAAAAATTCAAATTTATTTAAAATGAATTGGAATTTGGAATTACAAGTAAACGAGAATATTTTTCATTTCAAAGCAAATGCCTCTAACTGCTACAAACCTTCTTTTTGTAAAGTAAAGTATACCATTTAACAATTTGTTTGGAACCTATTGTTTAATTTCTTCGTATTAGCCGACTTTGTATTGCATGCTTAATCACGGAATACAGATGAGTATATATTATTCGTTAATTTATACTATTTTTTGCAAGAGTAGGCCATTATATATCACATATCACAAATAAAAATTATATATACCAACCCCAAGGCTATATACAACCGTCAGAATGTATTTTACTTTTTTTATGGAAACTTTTCTTTATTTTTGAAAATGGACACACCCAATAATTGTTCCAAGCCTCGAGGAATGTAATTATCCTGTTTATTTAAATAATAATTAAGTCATAAACGCATGTTTTATGTAATATTACTTGAACAATTCTTATAAAATAACTTACTATTATCCACGAAAATCAGTAAAACGTATAGAACCTAACGTACTAAGAACATTCCTGATACATTTAATTCAACTATTATTGTTAATAAACATCAATGACCTAATTGTTTTATATTTATTCCACCAAGTAAACGTTCTCATAGTTTAGTCTACTTGTCGACGGATCGAAACCCACGGCCGTTATTGCTAGTTAGTGGTGGAGACGGTTGATCGGTGGTTGGAATGCAAGTGTCATGTCAGCAGTCTATAGGAACCTTGACTTTGTTATTCGGTTGCTATAGTAATTATATGTATAATGAGAATAGTTTGGAGTTATTGAACTTGGCGGTGGACAGCCAATAAGGTCAAGTCTTCGTGACGATTTGGCGAGACATTCAACACGTTCAACAACGTAGTCTTAGAGGCGCTTTTATTAAAGGACATCACAACTCTAAAACTAGATTCTAATTTATATTGACGATACCTATTTATTTACTCAATTCTAGAAAAACTAGAAATAATTGACTCAATTTCAAAAATTAAAATCAATAATTTTGTCCTCTAGAGACCATGAGTCGTGACGTAGGCATCACTGATTCTGTATAGAAACATTAACAGAATCAAGTAATGTCTACGTCACGACTCAGAAAAAGGGATGCGTCCTCGAGGACAAATTGATGAATTATAATTTTTGAAATTCAGATGATGATTTCAAGTTTTCTATAAAATTAGGGAAATAAATATCGTCATTTTTAAAATAAAATCTAGTCTCAGGGTTGTGATGTCATTTAAGTATGAGAAAGTTTAGTGTATATTGAAGAAAAAGTAACAGAAATCACCATGGTCACTGGTCACTGCCAGTATGAGAAAGTTTAGTGTATGTTGAAGAAAAACTCACAGTAAACACCATGCATGGTCACTGGTGCACTGCCAGTTGGATCTAGTTGATATAGGTATAAGTTTAAACCGCAGTTTAAAGCAAAGTTTAAAGTTTGAAGCATTAAATCTCCCGTCTCGTCGGTGGAAGTTATTGAACCTGTCGTTGCATTGCATTAGCAAGGAATGCTGAACGTATGTATAAAAGTGTCAAGTCACCCGACAAACCAACTGTCATTACTACATACTATAGTAGCATACTAGCATATACTATAGTAGTATAGTATCGTACATTGCCGCCCTCCGTATAGTGCAGTCCTAAGGCCTCGCTTCAGAAACTGAAACCACCTTTGAGCGTGGGTTCGAGTCCCGCATAAGACACTGGTTTTTGTAAACGTCCATAATCACTTCAGTGTTTAATTATCACGTGCTCATTCGTACCCCTTATAATCCAGCTATTGGTGGGGTTATTAAGGGGCCTACTAAAGGGTCTACTTATTGTCCAAATTGTATCTACGGATTGAGACTCCATAGTATAGTGATACAAATACAATGAACCAACTTTGTTCATATATATATATATGTATATATATATATATATATATATATATATATATATATATATATATATATATATATTACAGGCACACGAGTATTAACGAGAGTGGATACGCGAACCACCCGTGCGGCAGTGGTATGGGATATATGAGACGGTCGCTCGTAACCTTCATATTTCATGAATCCATACACAACACATATAGGGTGCTTTTCTTACTTGTAGTACTGTACTTGCCAGTAGAATTATCTGATTCCATTAGGCCTCAGTAACGGAACGCACCCAGTACAATTTGAAAGTAAAAAGATGGATGACATTATTGTTTTCCAATAAAATGTTGGGTTATGAAACAACGTGTGAAAAAATCATATGCAAATCAACCTTAAATACATTTCAAATCAACTATAGCATCTATCCAGATGAAGTTTCTCAGCCTTATTTACAACAATATTTACACGTCGATTTGTCAGTGAACTAACTAACGCAATCTAGCATCATTCATTGGAGGGCGCCATTACTTGACTGGGTTTACTGGGACCTAGGAGGATTCAATATAAGTTATCTGGAGAGGCTATGGCACGGTACCGTGCATGCAGCGGTATGAAGCCACCCCCACTCCTCACATCTTCTCTCTCTCGCACGGCGGCCATATTGAGGCGGGCAAGAAACCACGACTAGCATTGAAAACATACCAATATCTGTCATTCTATAATATATTTATTAATTATTAAAACGGGACTAGATGCTTCAGACGCCAGTAATAATATAAGATATTATCATGATTATTCTTGTTAATGTGGTAAAATAGTTATACCAAGCCCATAATAACTGAAATTATAAATATTATTCAACTACTAACTAAACACAAATAGAGAAGGAATTTGTAGGCATGGAAGATGACAAGAGAAGTTTTGTTAGGTATTGTTATTTGCTATTTAAATGGATTAAAATATGTTATGCAAATGGCAGCTAGTATCATGTCTTTGCTTCTGGTCCGGTACTTTCATGAAATTCATAATATTTCTGTGATTTGCCCAAGAATTCCTGAACGTTTTCAGACTCAAACTCATCAAGTATAGGCCTCAGTCTGAGAACATTTAGGAAAAGTTGTTGCCAATACTTGTGCCATCCATAATAATTTAATAATAACAAAATATCAAGAGTAAGCCTAGAGTTATAATATTACAAAATACAGTCCTATTTCAACAAATATGCACAAATCAAGATTAAGACAGTCTATCAATTGTGAATTAAGCACCAATAAACATGCACTCAGCCTTGTATATTACTCGAAAATTAACCACCAATCAGTAGGACCTAAATTATAAATGACATGTAGGCCTATGAATAATAATAAAATTCCTAATAATATATCAATAATGATAATATTAATTGAAATGTAATGAAAATATTGAATAAAATACACTGCTATTTTCAATAGCAGTGATATTATTTAAATAACAATTATTATTCATACCAAACTATGATTGAAGTAAATGACAAAGTCTAGCTATTATAGGAACCATCATACGGCTAATTCCCATTTCTTCTTTTGGGGTTCTTTGGGAAATCTACAATACATATTTACATATTTGTTAGTTGCTGATGTCTTGGACAGAACAGTTTGTAGGCCCTGGTTAGCATGGAGTTAGGCCTACTCTAGTTAGCAGTGAGTAGCGTGGATGTTAAGAAAACAAATGATAGGCCTACATTTCAATTTAATTTCAATTTATTGAAGCCTGTTTTACAACTGAACCAATAGCGTTTATTGTAATTAGTTCCATTTAAGCCTAGGCTTACACGCAAAAGTGAAGTCACTTTTTCTCATTATCATCATCATTATTATCAATAAGTTTAATGAATTATTTGCTCAATTCTCACTTGTGAAATGTGATGTTATTATTTCCATCCCTCATGGATCTTCTGTTTGTGCATCCAAATGCTTCGTAATTACACACCATGAAAATAAATAAATTAAAACAATGTGTTAAAAGCAATGCCAGTGGTATATTGCGTGCGATGTTTACACTTTTCTTACCTCCCCAATATGGCGGCAGAGGAAAAGGAGGGGTAAAGTAGGGGTAGGCATTGGCTTCAAGCTCGCGCGCTCTTAGCCTCTCCAGATGTACTAATATTAAATCCTCCTAGACTGGGACAAATAGCTCCAGTGTTTCCAGTACGCAGCATTTACTGGCTCGGAGGGTTTCGGAACGCTCAGTAAATTACTCGGAGTAGGTTTCGGAACGCTCAGTAAATTACTCGGAGTAGGTTTCGGAATGCATCCAGTACACTTGCAGTAGATTCTGGAGGATTCGGAACGCAGCCATAGTGTATATACTAGCGACAGGATCTCTCGCGACATGTTGCCTGCAGTAGTGACGTCACTAAAGGAAGACGCTAACAGGACAAGGTGCATCCGATTCATGACTGTACCAGGGGGGGAGGGAGGGGGAGGTGTGGTTCTTTGAGAGTCACTCGCACAAACACAGAAGTGTACACCGGAAATACGAGCTCTTACGTCATTTCCTACGACTTCCTCTCATTCATTGCAGCATCGCCCCCTCTCCCTCTCTCCCCACCCCCACCTCACCCTCTTACAACCCCTCGCTTTTGTTCAATTAGTGATTCTACATGGAGAAGCCAGAGTGGTTGGCTTCTTGACTTTTGCTATTCAAGCTAAATATTGACATATTTCAAGGGCCTTGACAAATTGTTCTTCCCTCCATCTTATAGTGATAGCAGGCGCGTGTCGACATGGCTCAGGCAGCTGGGGCACCGCTTTAGAAACTGAAGTGACCGTTGGGCGTGAGTTCGAGTCCCGCATAAGGCATGGGTTTTTGTTGATTATCACACCCGCTCATTTGTACCGCCGTATAACCTAGCTGTTGGTGGGGTCGTTATAAGCAAACAATAATCATTGATAATCTAAATGCAGGGTGGAAAAATATTGCCCAACCTAAAAAAGCCTGGTAGGATTTTCTGGGCTCGCAAGTGGGTTTTTGAGAATATTCACCAGAAAGTACTAAAACGTTCCAAATCCACAATCATAACAGCAATAGTAGACGCCTTCTGGTATTTCTCATCGGATATTTCCCGCCATTTTATAGACGAGCTTTAGCGAGGGTTCAATTTGACATACTGAAAAAAATTGGTGTTCGTTTTTATTTTTTATTTTTTTTTCTATGTTTTTTTGTCGGTTCTCCACAGATCAAACGGCTACAGCTATCAACCTCAAACTTTTTTACAATATGATTCCTCATCTAACTTAGATCTGTATAGTTTTGTGGCATTATCGGGTGATAACTTTTTTTTTATGAATTTTAGAAATTTCAAAATACCCATCTCAATAACACAGCGAAAAAAAAAAAATATATTTTCCCAAAAAATGAAATTTTGCGTGAAGTTGAATTACATTTTGTTACACATTTCTGGAAACTTTCAACTTGATCGGGTCTGCCATTTTGTAGAAAAAATATAAAATGTACTAAATTGGTACCACTCGAAGCAGTTTTTACCCATTTTTACCCATACTATTACTATTCGCTCTTCTAACAACGCATATATGGCGTTTTCCTAGTATCACCACAATTGTGTGATCTCTACATCGACTCCCACACCCTCTTAAGTCCGGTGTCATCATTAAAATACGACAAAAATCCGGTACTAAATAATAAACCAGTGTATGAAAGTCAAGTAAAAGTCTATACTCATATCCACAGAAGATGAAGGAGCGAAACACCCGTATATCAGTGATGTGGGATAGGGGGGACGGTCGATCGGAACCTCCTTGTGGCTACATTATGTATAGATACAAATGGAGTGATGCTATACTTGTGTTGCGCCGGCGTAGAAGAGGAAGTTCGCTTCTTGGCTTATCAGTCGCATCGTGTGCACGGTTCCCATCTCATTGCATTGTTGTTGTTGTTGTAGTGTTGTTGTTGTTGTTGTTGTTGTTGTTGTTGTTGTTCTTTACCGGCTCGCCGGCTAGCTGTCCGATACACGCGGCGCGTGAAATGAAGGAGGAAGAAAGATATCGGAATTATCATGAGATACTCGTAATTAGCTGAGCGTGAGAGATGACTCCATTTCACGGTAGAGGAAGCAACCGTTTGTGTGGTTCTTTTGTGTGGACCTGCACAGGTCAATGGTCAAACAGGACCTTTTCAGACGTTCTTCAGTATCTGTTCAACAAGATTTAGAAAAAAAAATACCCTACTATTGGACAATATATAAATACAATAATAAAGGAATCGTAAATTGATCAAAATAACCGCTAAAATCCAAACGTCTAAAAACACATTTTCACCTATATATACATATGAAAATTAAACCTTGCCCAGTTTTACGAATTGATACTCAACAGATTAGGCAATAGTTAGCGGAATAATTTGATAGCACTTTTGATTACATATCTAATTTCCGTACCTTAACCTATAATTAGCGGATTAGTAATCAACTACAATTTATAAAACTGGCTCCAAGTTGTATGCCTTGCCTATACCAAATACCGTTGTAAAGGTATTGACCATATCTGTGTTTCGTCTCTATTTTAATGATGATAGCTTATACCGAGCCTTTATACATAAGGGTGCACACAAAAGCATCGAAAAACCAATCATTCGAAATCCCATATCGCTCGAAAACAATTTCATCGAAATCCCAAGTCTTCGAATGACCATTCCTTCGACAGTTCGTTTACTCGACAGACCACATCCTCGATCAAATCTTCGAAATCCCATTTCATCGAAAAACCATTTCATCGACGGCTTGATCATTCGACAGACCAAATGATCGAAATCCCATTTCATCGAAAAACCATTTCATCGAAAATCCATTTCAT